>JAODAL010013910.1:57500-89406 GCA_025379985.1 Phyllomedusa bahiana
AGAAAACACGTCATTGTAACACACGCTACTAAGTTTTGTGCCCGCGCTCAATTCTTTGGGCGCATTTTTACATCCAGAGGGGTTAATTTAAGCGTTTGTTTTTGGCTGAGAGCTAGACGAAAAATATAACCGTCTTTTTTCATTCAACGCACAAAAATAGTAATATATTATTTTTTTTGGTAGCCAATTCACAAGCAAAGGCAATTACAAAACCGCAAAAAAAACACAATTACATTTACAAAACTGTATCTCTTGTTGTGGTGTCGTAGAAAACACTGCAATTGTAAAACACTGCTAAATAGTACAAAGCTACTATTTGTGCGGGGGGAGGGTGCGGCTGCGGCACAATTCTTTGTGGCGCAATTTAACATCCAGGGTTAATTAAAGCGTTGTTTTTGCTGTGTGTCTGACAAAAAATATAAGAAAAGAAACCGTCTTTTTCAACGCCCAAAATAATATATATCATTTTTTTGGTAGCACTTAATTCACGAAGCAAAAGCTAATTACAACTGTATCTCTTGCATCTATGTTGTGGTGGTGTAGAAAACACTGCAATTGTAAGACCTACCTACAGCTAGTTTGTGTCGGCTCAATTCTTTGGCTGCAATTTAACAACTCATCCATGGGTTAATATAAGCGTTGTTTTTGCTGGTGTGCTGACAAAAAAAAAACCGTCATTTTCAAAACGCCAAATATAATATATATATTTTTTATTTTTTTTTTTTGGTAGCCTGAATTCACAAGCAAAAGGGCTAATTACAAACTGTATCTCTTGTTGTGTTGCGTAGAAAACAACGCAATTGTAACACGTCTACACAAAGCTACTAGTTGTGCGTAAGCTGCAATTCTTACGGGCAATTTATACTACATCACAAGGGGTTTAATTAAGAAGCGTATGTTTTGCTGTGTGCTGACAAAAATAAACCTGTCTTTTTTTTTTTTCTTTTTCAACAGCACAAATATAAATCATATTTTTTTTGGTGCCATGTCACCACCACACCAAGCAAAAGGCGGTAATTACAGACTGTAATCTCATGTTGTTTGGGTGTTAGAAAACAACTGCAATTTAACCCCTGTAACCGCGTACTATTCTGTGTAGCGGCTCAATTCTTTGGCGCAATTTTAACCAAGCATCCAGGGAGCGGGTTAATTAAGCGTTGTTTTTCTGGTGCTGACAAAAATAAACACCCGTCTTTTTCCCAAAAACAAAAACGCCAAATATATAATATATTTTTTTTGGTAGCCAATTCACACAAAGCAAAGGCTAATACAACTGTATCTCATCTCTTGTTGTGGTGGCGTAGAAAACAACACACGCCAATTGTAAACACGCTACAGGAGGTAAGCTACTAGTTTGTGCGGCGGGGTTCAATACTTTGGGCCGCAATTTACATCCAGCAGAAGGGGTTGAAGATTAATCGTTGTTTTGCTGGTGTGCTGACAAAAATAAACCGTCTTATTCCATTTCCCACAACATCGTCCCAACGATTTTTTTCGGCGGCAACCCAAACTGCCAAAAATAAAAATTTTTTTTTTGGTAGCCTAAATTCACAAGCAAAGTGAGGCTAAATACAAACAACTGTAGTCTCTCTTGTTGTGTGGCGTAGAGAAACACCGCCAATTGTAACACGCGTACTCCAGTAGTTTTGGTGCGTCGTGCGGGCTCCAATTCTGTGGCGCAATTTACATAATCCAGCAGGGGTTAATTAAAGCTTTGTTTTGCTGCTGTGCTGACAAAAATAAACCGTCTTTTTCAACGCCAAATATATATATAAATTTTTTTGGTAGCCTAATTCACAAGCAAAGGCTAATTACAACTGTAGTCTCTTGTTGTGGGCGTATGAAAACACGCAATTGTAACACACGCTACAAAGCTGACTAGTTTGTGGTGCTCAATCCCTATTTGCGCAATTACATCCAGGTTAATTAAGCGTTTGTTTGCTGCTGTGCTTACAAAAATAAACCGTCTTTTTCAACACTCGAAATAAATACATTTTTCTTGTAGCATATTCACACGCGAGTTGCATTAAGCCTGTTGGTGCTTTTACATTTAGTAACAACACACAGTGCTTGTAAAATACACATTACAAGTAATTTTTTCCTGGCCATTTGTTGAGCGCAATTTTATATCCAAGGTTACCCAAGCTTGTTAACTGGTTCATTTGGAGTCAAAAACAGGGTGTATATTTTCATATACAGATAGCTTCATCAAACATGTCTGTACATTTTTAGAACAACAGTATTGTCAGGACAGAGAGGTTGGCAGGCTCTGCAACACACGCGATGGCAGTGGCACAAACATTTCTGAAACGGGCCCAGTCGCGAGCGACAGCAAGGGGGACGTCGCAGCAGTGTCACTCGGTGAGGCCACAACTGCCCGCTGGTCATCTAGCGCCGTGGTGTTTGTTCAGCAACCCAAGGGTTCTTGATTTGTTGACCTAGGTCATCCTCTTCCTCCCCACTGACATCTGACAACCCCAGCCCAAGAGTCGGTGGGAACCTCACAGACACAAAACACATTAGTTGGAATGGCCCGTGAGCGGTCAGGCTGGCCCACACCTAGTCCTCAGCCCAGCCTCTGTCCCATCCATTTCCCTCTGCCAGGATCTACTATGTGGTCTGGGGCTCAGCGCACTATATAGCGAGGATTAACAATTTGAGGAGGCAGTCAGCAGCTACGTGGCAGCGAAGAAATGGGGCCAATATCCCCACTTCTTTCAGTAGGCGGCAAAGTATAGATGTGGAGGTGGCTTGGGAGGTCATGTGTTAGAGGTCAGAGCCTCGCTTACCAAGACCGTGATGAGGGACAGTAGGGAAGATGAAACACAATAGATTATGATGTAGCCGACCAACCAAGCAACATGGGAGCCGGGTGAAGCAAGGGCTTCAATCCATCGTCAAGAGAAGAGAGGGGCCGTCGCTGCGCGTCAGGACAGCGGCGCAGCAGCAGAGTGGGTTTGGTGTGTGCCTGTGAGTCCAGAGCAGGGTAGCAGCAGGTGTGAGTCGGGAGCCAGCGGCCACGAGGTAAAAACCCGCTTCGCAGGTCCAAGACAGTAGCGGAACAAGGGGCTCAGCTAGGCATTCGCGGCAGTAGTCACTCAGTGCGGAGCCGTTTGCGCGGTAAAATCAGCTACTCGGCGGTCGGTGTGTGCATTCTTTGCTAAGACACCGGAGGAGCCGAATATGGTATATGTAGAATCTGTGGGCAGAAAAGTGAAGCGTTGCCAGGGAGCTAACGTTGGCACAACGGCCCTAGCCGTCATCACATGCAGCCTTCACCATCCGGGTTTGGGGGGGGGGGGCCTGGGAGAATACGTGGCTCTAGATGTGGTGGTCCATCCTGCGCAGTCAGCAGCAGCAGCGGCCAGTGGCACACATGCATTTCAGCCAGCAAGGGCTCCACCACCTCTGCAGAGGCAGCTGTTTTCTCTTTGACATCCTCTCCCGTCCAGATGCTCCTGCTCCTCGCTACTCATGGCGCCAGCAGGTTTGTCGTTCAGGAGGCGATTTGTAAAAGAGACAACAGTATTCGTCCAACCATCCTAATGTTGCAGCAGGCTGCCGTGCTCCGGTCCAAGTTGTTGGTACTGCAGTCCCTCCCTTTTCCAAATGGTGGACATCTCACCATTTCAGAGAACTAATGGCATTGCCGTGAGCGAGATGGAGAGTTTCCAAGCCGTAATTTCTTGTTTCCAAAAAGGCAGTAGCCAGCACTTCATAAATATGTAGAACAGAAAGTTGTGTCAGTACCTTGATGCTTACGTTTTGTTCCAAGGTACAACACGGCAGCGCGGACCGTCTGGACTTTAACACGGTCCAGGGGCCAGTAACCAATTCCTTTACTGGCCCACTGGTGCATGTGCTTCCCCTGCCCAGGCACAACCAACAACTTTGGACAGGAGACGCCGCTTTCCTCCTCCCCGTTGTCAACGCTGCTCCTGCGCCAAGTCCGCGCTCCGTCTCCTCCACCAACCAACCACCAACTAAGCCTCCACAATAACTGCTCCATCATACCACATGAGTAGTGCACAGGCGGTGTCACGCCATCTTCTACACCTTATGCTGCCTCTGTCCGAAACGAAGTCACTACAGGGAGGAACTGCTCCGCGGTCATGCTGCAAGAAATCGATGTGTGGCTTTCCTCTCCCCGCGCCAACTGCAAATCGGAACCATTGGTTACGGACAATGGGAGGAAACATGGTGTCCGCGCTGCAACACCGATGGAGGGATGGTTCCGACTGCGCCCTGCAGTGGCGCACCAGTGTTCAATCGTGGTTGTAAAAAGGTTCCTTAAGTCTTCCAACCGATTCTTCATAACATTCTGGAAAATGGCCAGGAAACTGTTGCATGCACTTTTATCCATTCCGTCACAAAGCCCCCCCCAAAAGGTACACCCTCCTCGAGTGCAGCGGCAGAACGGCCTCACCCCAACACGCATCTTGATATGGCGATTTGTTCCACCCCTGGGAATTCCAGCCTGCCACAAGCTTGACCGACTGTATGAACAGATGAAAGGCCATTAACGATTGTTTGATGATCCAGGCAGACAGAAGTACTCCCCTGTGTAACTTTGAGATGTCAGCCAGTGGCAGCTCATGCTGACAGCCTTCCGTTTGTTGTGGCATTCGAGGAGGGCCGACTTATTTGTCAGTTTCGCCATGATCTACGGGATGAAAAACGTCATTCCACCTGCTTCATGTCCTGGAACAGATGCCTGAAAAATCTTCTGTCTGGGCAGGGACTGGGAGATGTGGCGACTACATCTTCTTGGCCACATGAGTCCTGGGAGGGGACAGAAAATGGAGGAGGAGGAGAGGAGGAGACATTGTAGCAGAAGCATATGTCTGGTGAAAATGAGTGGGATTTTCTACCCAGCTTGACAAGAGAGGAGGAGCAGTAGCAAGCTGGAGGAGTGGATGGAGTGCAGAGTAAGAACGAGGCATGATGAACTCTCCCATGCAACCGTGGCAGTATACAGAGGAAATGGAAGGGCAGGGAGCCCCTGCGTAGACACTTTGTGCAGATGTCCCGCAGCATCTTATTTGTGCCTGGCCTATTGACAGCCAATAGTCAGCATCCGGCAGAGGGATGACTTCTGGCACTCCCACTCCTATTGGACCCGTTCGCTAGCCTGCGCGTCCAAAATGGGAGCCTTTTTTCCAGCTATTGAGAGGGAAGACAAAACGCAAATTACTTTACGGGGAAATCCGCCGTAATCAGTTGGTGGCCGCTGCCTATGTGCGGCATCTCGTCCCTCCACGAACATTCAGACGGGGGGTTCCTCAGCGCTCACTGTACTACTGCCGCGGCGGGCTGCTGGGGGAAGGTGGGGGGGTAGGAGCCAGTAACCAGCTTCCATATGCAGTAACCTAAGTCCTGGAGTCACTAAATGAGCAGCCGCTTCCTTCAACCCGCCTAGTGAGGAGGGCAGTCACCAGCATCAGCATCAGCAGGACATGTAGCTTTCCCTGAACCAACATGTTGTGCCTACTTGACAGCCACTCTGACCAGCCACCCAGTTAGAAGATTCCCTGGACTACTGGCAGCCAAACTGGATGGTGTGGTCCCGCAACTTGCCGAGTTTGCAGAGAGAAGCTGACCTGCCCGCCAGTATGTGGCATCAGAGCGGGTGTGTCAGTGCGGCGGGGCCATCGTTACCCCCAAGGAAACCCGCTTGTCCACGGAAATGGTTGAACGACTGAACCTTTGTCAAAGATGGAATCAGGCGTGGATCGTCCAGGATATTCCACACACCAATGCCGGTAGGCGTCAGTCTGGGGTTCAAACTACCTGCCTCAGCCACTATTCCTGATGCCAGCCACCCGCCTGATCCCACACATTCTGCGGATCATTTCCTCCATCTGCCTACCACCACTTTACCGAGGGACTGTATGCACCGTCACCTCACACTGCTGTCATTAGTGCCACTCTATTGCTCATGCTGCCTGCTGGCTGTTGCTGGTTGCCGTGACATCCACACCTGTGTCATTGTGCCACTCTGCGGCCTGGTACTGATTTTGGCCACCCTCCAGAATGTCATTGTGCCACTCTCTAGACCTCATGCTGTATTGCTCCCTGCATCACCTCCACTCCTCTGTCATTGTGCCACTGCCTGACCTCATGACTGGAGAGCCGCGAGGACCCTCCGCTCTCAGTCATTGTCCGCTCTGTGTCCTAATACTATTTTGCAACCTGAAGAATTTCATTGTGCCACTCTCTGACCTCATGCTGCTGCTGTTACTCCTGTCGTGCCTCCACACTGCGTGTCATTGCTGCACTGTCTGACTCATACTGCTGCTGCCGTGACCTCCACAAAAGTGTATCATTGTGCCACTCTTGCCTAAATACGATTTGTTGGGCCGCCTCCATAATGCATTGTGCCACTGCCTGACCTCATACTGCTGCCACTGCCGTGACCACCATCAACTGTGTGATTGGCCACTCTGTGGCCTAATACTGTCTTGTCTGGCCGCCTCCCATAAATGTCATTGTCCTCTGCCTGACCTCATGCAGCTGCTGGCCTGAACCTCCGCTCTCATTCATTGTGCCGTCTCTGTGGCCTAATACTAGTGTTTGCCACCTTGCAGAATGTCATTGGTCCACTCTCTGACCTCATGCCTGCTGCTGTGACTCCTGTCGTGCCTGCTCCACACTGTGTCATTGTGCCCACTCGATCTGACCTCATGCTGCCTGCCGCCGTGACTCCACAACTGTGTGATTGGCCACTCCTGTGGCCTAATACTGTGTCTTGCCGCCGTGATTCCATAATGTCATTGTGCCACTGTCTGAACCTCATACTGCTAGCCGGCCGTGACCTCCACACTGTGTGATTTGCACACCTGGATGTGCCTAATACTGTCTTGCCGCCTCCATAATGTCAATTGTCCACTGCTGACCTCATACTTGCTGCTGCCGTTGACCTCCCCACGTATCGATTTGTGCCACTCTGTGGCCTAATACTGTTTTGTGGGTGGGGCCGCCTCCATAATGTCATTGTGCCAACTGCAGACCTCATGCTGCTGCTTCCATGACCTCCACAATGTGTTATTGTGCCACTCTGTGGCCTAATACTGTTTTGGCCGCCTCCCGAATGTCATTTGTGCCACTGCCTGACCAATGCTGCCTGTGGCTGCCGCAGTCACCTCCACACTCTATCACTAATGTTGCCACCTGGAGCTCTCGCTTGTTTTTTTCCATCTTTCGCTAGCATGACCTTTTAATCAGGCTACATTCCCGCTTGATTATTTCTGTTCAGGCCTTTGCCCTCTTAATGCCCAGCGGAATTTATAGTGAAGCGATTCTAAGAGCCGCAGTCAAGTGTCTGTCATACTAAAACACATCAACATTGTAATGAAAGACCAAACCAAGCTCCTCTCATATTTAAGCATGTCAACATACGTTCTAGCAGAGCACCCTGCAGGCTCTGGGCAGCCTGAAATAGCTGTTTTTTAACGTGTATTCGAGCCGTAAGTAATTCGGATCTCAATCCGAAAAACGAATTGTCAGAAAATCGAGCGAAGTTGAACCGACACCGAATTTTTTGAGAAATTCGGCCATCACTAGTCACCACCATGCCATCCAATCGTGTCAGGGCAAAACGCTGTATCTCTTTATTATCGACAAGGAGCCGTGTCCGGCACCGCCCGAACTCACATCAATCCCAGATGGTTCCCCACTTACTGAATGGTTTTACCATGATATAGATGGCACATACATATACATAGGTAAACCAAGCCTTCTGATTTACAGTTAAAGAAGTCCCTCAAAAAATATTCCTTCCCAATTTTTTAAGAGTATTTAATAAAAGTTGTTGTTTAATAGGGTTTTTTTATGCTGAGCTAAAAAAAAAAAAAAAAAAGGAAAACAGTTATCCCTTCATGGGATTTAAACAAAAGGAAAAAACATAAAAAAATTTAGAAAAAAATAAGAAAATATAAATAAATATTTAATAAAATAATAATTTGCATAATTTCACACACATGAAAACCATTCATGTGTGTGTAATAACCTGTCGAATTAATCTAACACGTTATTAAGTGTGAAATGTGAAAGATGAAAAAAAAAATAAAAAAAACTTAACGATTTTTAAAACAAATTGAAAAAATTTTTAAAAAAACTTAAACTAATCCTACAAAAAGTAACTTGTCCCAAATAAAACGAGGCCTCATGCAACTGCGTCATTGACAAAAATAATAAAAGTTAAGACTGTTGAAATGCAAGGAGGAAAAAACTAAAAAAAATGTGTTGGTCATTAAGTACTTTTCAGGCGTTCGGCTAAAGGTTTTTTATAATTTGTTTTTTACTAGACAACCACTTCAAAAGAGGCAGATAAATAAAATTCTGAGCACTTTGGAATGCTATAGGACAGCCTTGGAGGACGTGGAAGAGTAATAGTAAACCACGCTATATTACTATAATTAGAGATGGGCGAATTGATTCTAACAAAGTGAATTCGTTGTTAGAATTATTCAGGAAAACTTCAGTTCTTGAACTGAATCGAAAGTTTGGGGACTTCGGGTTGACCGAAGTGTGCCTTTTGATTGATAAAAGTGGCTGCGACACATGCCGTTACATGGGGCAAAGAACACTGGATGGAAGAAGGGCATAGCCTGCATGACATGTGCAGAGATGAAGCCAATCCACAGACCGGCGTGGATTCTCTGAAACGTCAACCGCACTTTATAAGTCCCGCGCGACCAGGGTAGCTCATACCGCTCTCACTGAACTGATTAGGGAAGGTAAATGCCGCGGCTGCTTATGATATCACTACTAAAGAACTCATTTTTATACAGCATTTTTGGGGTGTCTCATCTGACACAGAGACTGCTTCTCTATTTCTGATTTTGTGGGTATTGGATCTGAAGTCCAGTGTTGTGTCCAGAGCAGCTGCATTAACATTTTAAAGCATCTGCTCACCAGCACATGTGAAAATCCAAGAGTGATCTAAGCCTGTTTTCCTAGTTGTATTTATTTAAAGAAACAGCGTTTTTTACAAATACAAATACCATATCATTGTGGCTGCTCAATTCTTTTGCGCAATTACATCCAGGGTGTTAATGTAAGCATTGTTACTGCCTGCTGTGGTGACTAAAAGAAACCGTCTTTTTCAAAACCGCAAAAAATACATTTTTTCCTGTAGCATAATTCACAGTCAAAGTAAATACCAAGTTTCCCACTTGGTGTGAACGTAAAAAACACGCCATTGTATACACGCTACAAAGCTTTTAGTTTTGGTTTCTCAATTCTTTTGCGCAATTTTACATCCGACGGTTAATAAAGCGATGTTCTGATGCTGTGTGACTAAAATAACCGTCTTTTTCACCGGCAAAAAATAAATTTTTCCTTAAGCATAATTCACAAGGTGAAGGTCCATTAAAAGTTTTCCTCTCTTGTTTGTAGCGTAAAAAAACACGCCATTGTAACACGCTACAACATCTTGTCAGATTTTTGGTTGTGCTCAATTACTAGTTGCGCAAATATACATCCAGTGGATTAATTAAGTTGTTAGTTCTGCTTGCAGTGTTGGACTAAAAAAAGCCGTCTTTTTTAGCGCAAAAAGTACATTTTTCCTATGTAGCATAATTCACCAAGCTATAGGTTTAATTTACAATTTGTCCTCTTGTTGTGTATCGTAAAAAACACGCCATTGTAACTACGCAACAAAGCTCGTCAGTTTTTTGGTTTCCTCAATTCTTTCGCAATTTATATCCAATGGGTTAACAAAGAGTTTTACGCAGTTGTCCTCATTAAAATAAACTTTGTTTTCACCGCCACAGAAGAAAATTCTGTAGCATAATACATATCCGAAGGTTAATTAAGCCTGTTTGTGCTTTTATAATCAGTAAAATTACACAGAGTTTATTTTAAACGGCACATACAATACAATTTTTCCTGCCCATTTGTGAGCGCAATTTATATCCAAGGTGTTACTCCAACTATGTTACTCTGGGTTCATCTTGGTGTCAAATACAGGTGTGTTAATTAATCGATATACAGATATCTTCTCAAACAGTGTCTTTACATTTTTAGAACAAACAAGTAATGTCAGACAGATAGGTGGCAGGCTCTATCACCTGCGACGTGGCAGAGGCACAAACATACCAGGCCCAGGATCGCAGCCCAGCAAGGTGAAGTCGCAACAGGGTCACTTCGAGTGTGAGGTGCCACAACTGCCCCTTGTCATCTAGCGGGCCGTGTGCTGACTAGCAAACCCAAGGGTTTTTGATTGGTTAACTAGGTCATCCACATTCCTCCCAGATACATCTGACAACCCCAGCCAAGAGTCGGTGAACGCCCCATCAGACACGACCCTTAAGTTGGCATGGCTCGGGAGCGGGTCGCGCCCACCCACCTGTCCTCGAACCCCGCCTCTGTCCCCATCCGGTTCCTCATCCAGGAGATCAACTATGTCGTCTGGAGCTCAGCGTCCTACTGGCTATAGTGAGGATGAACATTTTTGAGTGAAGGGAGTCAGCAGCTACTTGGGGCAGCGAAGAATGGTCCCTATATCCCCTGCTTCTGCAGTAGGCGGCAAAGTATAGATGGAGAGTGGCATGGAGGTCATGTTGTGAGGGGTTCAGCCACTGCATACCAAGACCTGATGAGACAGTAGTGAACGATGAAACACAAATAGATGAGTAGCCGACCGCACTTGGTAGCACGGTTAGGCAAGGCTTTCATCAGCCGTCATGAGAAGAGGGAGTCACTCGCGTTCATGCAGCGGTCGCGGCCAGCAAGTGGTTTGTGTGGCCTGAGTCAGCAAGGGTAGCAGCAGTGTGAGGTCGGAGCCCAACGCCACAGGGTAAAAAACCCCGCTTCGCAAGGTCCCATAGAAAAAGTAGCGGCACAGGGTCACAGCGAGGCATGCGGGGCGGTAGTAGTCACTAAGTGCGGAGCGTTTGGCGGTAAAAATCCGATACTCGAGCGGTGTGGCAGGTTCTTTGCTAAGACAAACGCGGGAGGAGCCGAAATATGGGTATATGTAAATCTGTGAACAGAATGTAAGCGTGGCCAGGTAGCTAACGTTGGCACAAAGGCCCCTGAGTCAACACTTGCAGCGTCACCAATCACCGGTGGCCTGGGGGAAACCGTGTCCAGATGTGTTGTCCAATCCTGCCGCCACACAGCTGCAGCGTCCCAGTGACACGCATGCCATGGCAGCCAGTCAATGCTCCACCAGCCTCTGCTGATGGGAGCTGTTTCTCTTTGACATCATCTCCCGGTCCAGATGCTTCCTGCTCCTTGCTACTCATCGGCGCCAGCAGTCGTTCAGGCGAGGCTATTCAAAAAGACAACGGAGTAATGACGTCCAACCACCTAAGGTTGCAGAATCTGACCGTACTCCATGTCCAAGTGTTGTTACTGGCAGTCCCTCCCTTTTCCAAATGGTGGAACTCAGCAACCTTTCAGAGAACTAAAGGCTTGAGCCGAGCCGAGATGAGATTCCAAGCCTAATTTCCATTTCCAAAAAGGCAGTCACCAGCACTTCATAAATATGGTAGGGAACATAAGGTGGGGCCATCTTTCTGAGCTTATCGGTTTGTTCCAAGGTGCATGGCAGTTGCGGATGTCTGGAGCCTGTAATCTACGGTCAGGGCCAGTAAATGTACCATTTTACGGTCCCACTGGGTTGAATGTGCATCCGCCCAGGCACACCAACAACTTGACAGGAGACGCCGCTTTCTCACTCCACGTTTCAAACAGTGGCTCCTGCACCAATGTTCCGCCTCCTCTAACACCATTCTCACCTCCACAAGTACTGCTCTCCATCATACCACATTGTAGTGCACAGCCGGTGTATACGCAGTTCTACACCTGGCTTGCCTCGGCGAACAGAAGTCACACAGGGGAGAAACTGCTCCGCTTCATGCAGCAAGAAAATCGATGTGGTGGCTTTCTCCGCGCCAACGCAAATCGGAACCATGGTGACGGACAATGGGAGTAACATGGTGTCCGCGCGGCACGCGAGGAGGGATGATCCATGCGCCCCCTGCATGGCGCCCGTGTTCAATCTTGGTTGTGAAAAGGTTCCTGAAAGTCTTCCACCGATCTTCAAAAATTATGAAAATGGCCAGGACACTGTGCATGCACTTCATCCATTCCTACAAACCCAGAACACCACCCTCGAGTTGCAGCGGCAGGAACTGCCTCGCCCCAACCACACTCTGATATAGATGTTTCCACCCGTTGGAATTCCAGCCTGCAATGTTTGTACGACTGGTAATGAACAGAGAAACGCCCTGTGTAACTTTGATGTCAGCCAGTGTGCAGCTCATGCGTGACATCCCTGCCTTTGTTGAGGCCATTCGCTGAGGCGACGTTATTTTGTTCAGTTGCCACTACTACGGGATGAATAACGACATTCCCACAGCTGTCATGTCCTGGGAACAGATCTGAAAAATCTGTCTGGCATGGGGACTGGAGACGTGGCGACTACATCTCGCGGCACATGAGTCCCGGGTGGGACTGAAATGAAGGAGGAGGAGGACATTGGAGCAGAAGCATTGTCTGGTGAAATAGTGGATTACTTACTCAGGTAACGAGATAGGAGGAACAGGAGCAGTGAGGAGGAGGTAGATGGAGATAAGCAATGACGTGCAGATACCCGCAAGCAACCGTGCAGTATACAGTGGAGATGGAGCAGGGAGTCCCGACCCCCGGAGTCACTGTGTGCAGATGCCCGCAGCATGCTGATTATGCCTGGCTTAGTGACACCAAATAGTCACACCATCTGGCCAAGGGATACTTCTGGCTCTCCCCCCTATTGACCCTCGCTAACCGGTCCAAAATGGGAGCCTTTTTCCCAGCTATTGAGAGGAGGACAAATTAAAATACTATACGGGAAATCCTCCGTAGTCAGTTGGCCGCTCCTATTTGCGGCAATCGACCCTCCTCTACAGGTTCTGAACCGGGGAATTCCTTCAGTCCCCTCACGTACTACTGCGCGCGGCTGCTGGGGAAGGTGTGGTGGGTAGCGATCAGTACCAGCTCCATCAGCAGCAAACCTAAGTCTGGAGTCTACTGATGAGCAGCTTCCTTCACCCGCCTAGTGAGGAAGCAGTCGCCAGTCAAGCAAGCAGGACCTGGAGCAGACCCTGAACCAACAGTGTGGCCGTTACATTGGACAGCACTCCTGCCACGCCAGTTAGAAGATCCGCTGGACTACTAGGCAGGCAACTGGATATGTGGCCGCAACTTGCCGAGTTGTTCAGTGGAGAAGCTGTCCTGGCCCCGGCCAGTAGTGTGGTCATCAGAGCGGGTGTTCAGTGCGGCTGGGCCATCTTACCCCAAGGATGAACCCCTTGTCCACGGTAAATGTGGAACGACGAACTTTTCAAGATGAATCTGAGCGTGGATCGGCCAGGATTTCCACACACCAATGATTAGGCGTCAAGACTACATTAACCAAGACTCCTCATCCAAACTGTGGAGAAATGAGTCCTGGGTTCAACTACCTGCCTCACCACTATTATGATGCCGCCACCCGCCTGATGCACACATCTGCTGACAGTTTCTCATCTGCCACCAAACCATCTTTACCAGAGACTGGATTGCCCCAACCCACCTCCACACTCCACAATATCTGTCATTGTGCCACTTTATGACCTCATGCTGCTGTATTGCTGGTGCCGTGACATCCATACTGATTATTGTGCCACACTCATGACTTTAGCTGTTGCTCCTGCCGCGTCACACTCCCGCTCTCTGTCATTGTGCCAGCTCAGTGGCCTACTCCACGTTTTTTGTTGCACCTCCATAAAGTCATTGTGCAACTTTCTGACCTCATGCTGCTGCCGAAGCCGTCCACCTCCACTTCTCTCTTCTTCATTGTGCCACTCTGTTGTCTACTCCTGTTTTGCACAGATCCAGAATGTCATTGTGCAACTTTCTGACTCATGCTGCGCCGCGTCAACCGTCCACTCTCCTGTTATTGCGCCACTCTGTGCCTACCTCCTGTTTTTTTCCACCTCCAGAATGTCATTGTGCCACTGTCTGACCTCATGCTGCTGCCGCCGTCACCTCCACTCTCTGTCATTGTGCACTCTGTGGTCTACTCCTGTTTGTGCCACATGCCAGATGTCATTGTGCAACATCTCTGACCTCATGCTGCTGCCCGCCGTCCACCATACACTCTCTGTTTTTGTCCGAACTCTGTGGCCTACTCCTGTTTTTTCCACCTCCAGAATGCATTGTGCCGACTGTCTGACCTCAATGCTGCTGCCGCCGACACCTCCACTCCTCTGTCATTGTGGCCACTCATGGTGGCCTACTCCAGCTTTTTTCCACCTCACAGAATGTCATTGTGCCACTGTCTGACCTCATGCTGCTGCTGTGGCTGCCGCCGTAACCTACACATTTGTGTCATTGTGCACTCTGTGGCCTACTCCTGTTTTTTTTTTGGCCCACCTCCAGAACTCCATTGTGGCCACTGTCTGACCTCATGCTGCGCTGGCGCGCCGTCACCTCCACTCTCTGGTCCATGTGTGCCAACTCTTGTGCCTTCTCTTGTTTTGGCCACCTCACAGAATGTCATTGTGGCCACTGTCTGACCTACAGCTGCTACCGGCCGTCACCTTCCCACTCTCTGTTCATTGTGCCACTCTGGGCCTACACCTTTTTAGCCACCTCCAGAATGTTCATTGTGCCACTGTCTTGACCTCATGCAGCAGCTGTGGCTGCCGGCCATAACCTACACACTGTGTCAATTGGTGGCCACTCCATGTGGCCTTCTCCTGTTTTTGCCCACCTCCAAGAATGTCATTTTGCCACTTTCTTTACTTCCAAGCTGTCTGGCCACCGCCGTCACCGTCCACTCTCTTGTCATTGTTGCACTCCTGTGGCCTACACCCCTGTTTTAAGAAGCCACTCCAGAATGTCATTGTGCCACTGTCTGACCCTCATGCTGCTGCGGCCGCCGACCTCTCCAACTTCGCTCTGTCATGGTGCCACACCTGTGGCCTACTCCAGCTTTTGCCACCGTCCAGAATGTCATTGTGCCACTGACTGACCTCATGCAGCTGGCCATGTGGCTCCGTCCGTAACCTACACATTGTTCCAATGTGCCACTCTGTGGCCTACTCCTTTTTTTTGCCAACCTAATCCTTAATGTCATTTGTGCCACTGTCTGACCTCTCATGCTGCTGCTGGTCTGCTGCCGTAACCTACAACACTGTGTCATGTGTGCCACTCAGTGGCCTAACTCCTGTTTTTGCCACCTCCAGAATGTCATTGGCCAACTGTCTGACCTCATGGCTGCTGGGGCTGCCGCCGTCACATCCACTCTCTGTCACTGATGGTTGCCACCCTGAGCCCTCACTTGTTTTTTTTTTCCAGTCTTTCGCTGCATGACTTTGTCAGGCTTCATTCCACGCCCCCACCCATCTCCACCCTTCAGTTTTTTGGTCAGTTTTGCCCTCTTAAGTTCCAGGGAATTTATAGTGAAGCGATGTCTAAGAGCGTTGGCAGTCATGTGCGTGTCATACTAAAACACAACATTGTATGAAGACCCAAGCCCAAGCTCCCTCTGCAATATTTAAGCATGGCACAACAATCTAACAGCACCCTGAAGGCTCTGTGCAGCCCTGGAAATAGTTGTTTTTAACAGAGATTCGTCCAGAAGTAATTTTCGGACCGAATTTATTTTTGTCAGGAAATTCTGCCGAAGTGCCCGAACCGAATTTTTGAGAAATTCGCCCATCTCTACCTATAATCCACTATATTTCCTACAATCCAATATTTAGAGTTCTGTGACTAGATGCTTCATTTTTTGAATGGTATTAAATGGCCATTGGTTTGCTTTTTTCAAATGGTTTTGATGACCTATGTCGCCACTCAGTTTCGCCACTCAGTCCTATTAGCTTAAAAGAGACTGAGAGGTTCTAAGCTGTAACAGGAACAACCACTGTTAAAACTTATAGCTTTGGTAAACAATAAAGGGAACATATCATTCCTGTAGCTTTGGTCAGCTGATCAGCAGGGGTGCCTGAAGTCGAGTTGATCAATATCGATGGCCTTCCTTTCATAAACACTTAATTTTATTTGCTACAATTGTTCTATAGTTACCTATGATCAAATCAGTTTAGGTTTACAGGTGACTGCTCTGGGTATATCCAAAGATGACACTTCAGAGCTTTTAAATTGAATGAAATGCTTTTGATTAAGATTTTTGGTGCACCTAAGAATCTAAACAAAGTGAAATCAATTAAAAAACAGCAATAACCCATACTTGCCAATCCTCCTGGATTGTGTGGGAGACTCCCGCAAATAGAGGAGACCTTCTACACTCCCAGGGCATCTGACTGCAGGAGGTTCTTTAAATACAAGTGGCATCAGGCATGAGACGCTGCCTGATGCCACTGAGTGGTAGGGGGGGAGTGGCAGCTGGGTGATTTTTAACACCCCCCAAGAATGGGGTAAAACCAACAGAATGGGAAGGTCCATGAATACTGGTCCCTCCCCACTCTAAAAATACTAGCCCACAGCCACCCCAGAAGCGGACCATTACTATTTTAATAATTAAAGGGGTTGTCTCACTACAAGGATTGCTTTTTATATTAAAGATCTTGCAAAAACAAGTCAGTGTGCAATATGTTTCCATTTACAGTGTCCTACCTACTCCTAGTTATCGCGTCTTATATGGGCTGCATCAGCTTCTCAGGTCACTATAGCTACAGACCTGTTCAATTCCTCTTGATAGGCTGCCAGTGCTGGTCGCTATAGCTACAGACCTGGTGCCCTCAGCAGCTCGTCACCTCTTTTATTACAGAAATCAATCCAATGCTGGTCCAACAAAATCCAATGAATCTGACGTAGTCCAAAGGGCAAACCTGTATAAAAATTTAAAACATTACATAAACATGCATGTGGATGATCTCCTGGAGTGCAGGACACAGAGTTCAAGCTGCACAATATGATTCGGGGAGGTACAGACCACAGCCCTAGCACAATCTCCAGGGGGGATGGTCCTCTGCTCCCAAGGAGATTGTAAGCTGTGCTATGTACTTCTCTTTCCCATCCATCCCCACCATTGTGTTATGCATCTAAGTGCCAATACAAAATATAAACTCCATCTATCACCCCATGGCCCCCCACTTCCACTTATTACCTAATAACCTCTCCACTTATTATCTCAAACCGCCCTTACCTCTGCCTATCACCCCATAACCTCCCTACTTGCACCTATCACCCAATAATATTCTCACCTATCACCCAATGTGGAGTTTGTATAGATGTGAGCACAGGTACGGAAGTGATCGAAAAATTTGAATTCTAAGATGTTTGTGTGGTAAATTTTGCAGGGATGAGTCATGGCCAGAGAATTCATCACAGCTGTCTGAATAGGA
The DNA here is from genome assembly GCA_025379985.1 of Phyllomedusa bahiana. Classification (NCBI taxonomy): domain Eukaryota; kingdom Metazoa; phylum Chordata; class Amphibia; order Anura; family Hylidae; genus Phyllomedusa; species Phyllomedusa bahiana. Next base: position 74,843 of record JAODAL010013910.1, read on the forward strand.
TAGAGAAGAAAAGGGATACAGAACAACCCCAGTCATAGAAGATATCTCTGGTGAGTCCCTAGATGTAACTGCACTGTAATCACTTTAACATCTCCACAGCCTGTGTACACTGCTATTGGTCACTGTATTGAGGTAATACACAATCTGCAGGGGGGCTATGTATATTGGTATTTACCACTATATGGTCACTGTATGGAGGTAATATACAGACTGCAGGGATCCTATGTACACTGGTATCTGCCACTATATGGTCTCTGTATAGAGGTGACATATTGTCTGCAGAGCCTGTGTACACTGATACTTCCACTATATGGTCACTGTAAGGTGGTAATATTGGTTGTAGTGTAACGGTTTAAGTTCAGGCACAGTTTGGCGGTATCTTTCAGCTCATCTGGATACTGAATAGGTTCAATCAGTTTTCTTCCAGAGCCGTTATACAGTTAGGTCATACATGCCAACTCTCCCGTTTTTGGCGGGGGGGTCCCGCTATTTGGGGTCCCCTCCCGCCCTCCCCGGGGGAGTTGGCATTTTCCTCCCGCCGCCTACAGGCGGCGGGGGGTCCTTTAAATTACCCGCGGCGCAAGAGTAGCGCTGTGCGCTACTCTTGCGCCGCCGGGCCCCCTCCTACAGGCGGTGAAAACGGCCGCAGTGGCCGCTCACCCGCCCGCGGTCTCACTGAGCGGGGAGGAGGCAGGGGGGAATCGCTCCCTCCTGCCTCCACCCCCTGTATGTACGGCGCCGGTGTGTGCGCCGTACAACATGTCAGAGGCGCAGGGGGAAGTGACGCGCGGCTGCAGGGAGTGACGCGCGGGCTGCTCTCCCCCTTCCCCCCCGCGCCCTGAAGAGACTACAGGAGCGGCCGCGCTGCAGGAAGCCTGGTGAGTTTAAATGGATTTTATTATTTTATTTTTATTAGCTTTAGGGGCTCCCACCTGGCAACAAAGGGGGCACTACCTGGGAACAAAAAGGCAACTACCTGGCAACAATGGGGGGATCACCTGGCAACAATGGGGGCACTACCTGGCAACAGAGGGGCATCACCTGGCAACAATGGGGGCACAACCTGACAACAGAGAGGGGAACTACCTGGAACCAATGGGGGCGTCAGCTGGCAACAATGGGGCAACACCGGCAACAATGGGGGCACTACCAGGCAACAGAGTGTGAAACTACCTGGCAACAATGGGGGCAACCCCTGGCAACAATGGGGGCACTACCTGGCAACAGAGGGGGCATCACCTGGCAACAATGGGGGCACTACCTGGCAACAGAGGGGCACTACCTGGCAACAATGGGGCTTCAGCTGGCAACAATGGGGGGCATCACCTGGCAACAATGGGCACTACCGGGCAACAATGGGGCAACTACCTGGCAACAATGGGGGCATCACCTGGCAACAATGGGGGCACTACCTGGCAACAAAGGGGGCACTACCTGGCAACAGAGAGGGGACAACCTGGCAACAAAGGGGGCACTACCTGGCAACAAAGGGGGCACAACCTGGCTAACAGATGGGGGCACAACCTGGCTAACAGATGGGGGCACTACCTGGCTAACAGATGGGCACTACCTGGCAACAGAGGGGGCACTACCTGGCAACAAGGGGGCACTACCTGGCAACAGAGGGGACATCTACCTGCAAACAGATGTGGGGGCACTACCTGGTCAACCAATGGGGGCACTACCTGCAACCAATGGGGCACTACCTGGCAACAATGGGGGCACTACCTGGCTAACAATGGGGGCACCTAACCTGGCTAACAATGGGGGCACCTACCTGGCTAACAAAGGGGGGCATCTACCTGGCTACAGAGGGGGCATCTACTTGGCTACAAGGGGCATCTACCGGCCTGTAAGGGGCACTACCTGGTTATGGGGGGCTACTAACCTGGCTATAAGGGCATCTACCTGGCTTCTTCCAAAGCCGTTATGCAGTTAGGTGGAGTGGGTGTGGCTTTTATTTGAAGGGGCGTGGCATACCGACAAGATGGGCGTGTCCATGCAAATTTTTGCCGCGGCGCGCTACGCGCTCCGCCCACTGAGGTCTCCTGCTTTTTCATTTTCAAAAGTTGGCAACTATGAGTTAGGTGTAGTGGGTGGGACCATTTGTAAAGGAGGTGTAGCTTGATATAAAGAGGGCATGGTATATGCAACTTTTGGGAGCGGCATTCTACGCAGCTTAAAAATTCCTTGATGGCCCCTTTCATAAGTTGGCAAGTATGCAATAACCTTGATATGATCAGAACTTATACTGGAACAAAGACTTGCAAGACAATAAAACCCTCTGATGTGGATTATGAGCTAGCATGTCAATTAATATCTCATATTAATGATTTTTGCTGGATGCTGTCTGGCCCTGTTAGACTGAAAGAGTATGGAGTATCAGTACATTGTGCAGTGGCTCTGCCTTTTTAAGGTTCTTTTTGGTCTTCTTCAGCTGTTCAATGACATTCTATCTGCACTAGTAAGGGATTTAAAACACTTGTCAAAAACTCACCATAAAACATTTCTATAGACCACTGTATTTTAGTCCATATGACTCGGATTTTTTGTGGCCGGGTTTTAAAAACCGAAATTTTTTCAAAAACATGCTCAATCTTCTGTTGTTTTTTACTTGGAAAACAGTGAGAAATTTACCATTGAAGTCAGTGGGATGGCATAAAAAATGACCGGTAAGCTTTCTGCGCATTTTTTGGCATGAATTTTGGTGCTGATCCATGCCTAAAATCTTAATAGTACTCTATGATTCAAAAACTATTAAAAAAACAAATATGACAACTGCAACAAAATCTAATGGAAATACTCGACAAAAAACAAAAATCAAGTTAAAACTCCTCGAGTTCTTGTGGGAAATACTGTTCAAATACTCATTGGACAACGTGGTTTTAGGATTCAGAATCCAATGAGTATTTTGTTCTTTGTTGTCTGGATGTACCCTAAAGGTATTGCAGGGAGTTTAGCCATTACTGCAAATCACTTAAGTCCACATTAGTCATATCCATAGTACAATCATAAACCCCTACTCTTGTCCATGCACAATATAAAAATAATCATTACAGTAATATAACTATCTATATCTCCCTAGGATATGCCATCAGCTTATGATTGGTGATAGTACAACCTCGGGGACTCCTTATAATAATAAAAATGGAGTGGCCGCAGTTCTGATTTAGTACTGCATCTCTTTCACTGCTTATCACTGTGCATTAAATGGTGAGGGTGCTTGTAACAGCTGGAGTAGTGGATCCTCTGGACCACCGCAGGCGATGGTAACGGCCACGCCAGGGAGCGGGGTCTAAGTAGGTCCTGGTTTTCACCCGAGCCCGCTGCAAAGCGGGATGGACTTGCTGCGGCGGGAGTCCTACCAGGTCGCTACCCCTAGAGTGACTAGCTTGCGGTGGCAGCCGAGGTGCAGCGAGGTACCGAATCTTAACACCAAACTCATAGTCTGGACGGGCAAACAGGTCAGGGCAGGCGGCAAAGGTTCGGGGTCAAGAGACGTAAGGGAAGGGTCAGCAATGTAAAAGACACTAGTACGCACTCAGGAAAAGCTTTCTCTAAAGGCAAGGGCACAATAGATCCAGTGAGGAAGTGCCGGAGGCGGTACCAATATAGAGGACCAGCGGCCGGCAATTAACCAATTACCGGCGCACTGGCCCTTTAAATCTGGAAGAGCTGTCAACCCCCCTGGGAAAACGGAGCACGCGAGCACCCGGCAGAGACCGCGGTTTATGGGACTCATAACGCTTCCAAACGGTTCCCCCCCTCGGTCCCCCCCCCTGCCCCTGGGGGTGCGGGGCCCCGGGGGCCCCTTGGGGGCCCCCATCCCTCAATGACAGAAACCCCCCCCCCCCCAAGGCCTCTCCTTCTTCCGGGAACCAGGAATTTCCGTATAGGTCCCGGGCCCAAGATTTTCCCCGGCTCCCAAGATCTCTCCTCGGGGCCCAAAATCCTTCCCATTTTGATGGGAAAGTCGCCTCCCTGGGATGTTTTTCGGGCCAAAGTATTTTTTTCACCGTGAACACTTGGATGCCTCACCCTCAGAGGGAGGGGGGGCTCCCTTTCCCGGAAAATCGGTTCACCCCAAGGGTTTCAGTTGGGAGACAGGAAGGAAATTTTGGGATCCGCAGGGTTTAGGGGGGAGCCGGATTTATAGGACCGATTGACCCGCTGCAATACCTCAAAAGGCCCCGGGAAACCCGTGGACCTAATTTAAATGGGTATTTTGAGCCGGACATATTTGGGCGACACCCACACTTTATCCCCCGGAGAAAAAAGTTGGGGCCAGTTCCTCTTCTTGCTGCCGGGCCTTCATGCGGGCATAGCTTCCCGTAGGGATGGCAAAAGTCATATCCCGACCAAGGGGTCCACCGCGGGAAACCTCGAGGAAAGGGGCAGGGGGGAGGGTGGGCGGGGATGCAGTCCATAGACTTTAAAAAGGGGGAAGTACGGTGGAAATTCAAGTCCAGGGATTTTTAAGGAAAATTCCCCCAAGGCAAAAAACCAACCAATCATCCTGTCAGCTGAAACAAAGGGGCGAAGTTTAGGGCCCCGGATCTGTTTAATCCTCTCCACCTGCCTTGGTTTGGGGGGGTATGGGCCCAAAAAAGTCCAATTTTACTTGTAACGGGGCAAGGGCGCACCAGAACTGGAAACAAACGGCCCCCCGCGGTCCAGACGATGTAGGGGGAGACCGTGTAAAGGGAAATTGTGCTAAAAGAAGAGAGCACGAGCTGAGAAGCGGGGGTAGGCCAGGCAAGGGGATGAAGTGTCCCATCTTCAAAACCGGTCCGCACCCCCAGATCGCGTATTGCCCGGGGAAAAGGAAAGATCGGTGATGAAGTCCATCGCCCCTGGCCCAAGGGTTAATCGGGCATGGGCAAGGGGTGTAGGGGCCCGGGGAGGGGCCCCGTGGCGGGGTGTCTTATCCCGGCACGGGTGGTACAGGTTTTCCAAAAATTTTCCTCTTTTTCCCTTGTAAGGTGGGCCCCACCAGTAGAAGCAAAAAATCACTGAAATGTCTTCCCATGCGCCAGGCTGCCGGCCAACGGGGGGCAGTGCCCCCACTTTAAACCCTCCTCCAGAGCCGGGACGCACATAACCCCTATCCCAACGAACCGCTCAATCCACCGGGCCACTGAACCAATCGTTCGGGGGGACATATGCTGAGGGCCGGGTTTTTCCCAATATGTCGGGGGCGCAGGAGAGAGCATCGGCTTTGATGTTCTTTTTCTGCAGGGCGGAAGTGAATGCGGAAGTCAAAGCGCGAGAAGAACAGCGGCCGCCTGGCTTGGCGCACATTAAGGCGTTCAGCTGACTGGAGATACTGAAGATTTTTTGTGATCTGTGTAGACCTCAATAGGATGGCGAGCTCCCTCCAGGCGATGGTGCCATTCCTCCAGAGCCATCTTGATGGCCAACAACTCCCGGTCCCCGATGGGAATTCTTCCCCCCGGAGAGAAGGTCTTGGAAGAACCCCCCCGTGAGAGTTCAACCCCCGGGGCCCTTTTTTAGTAGAACCGCCCCCCCCCCACGAAAGATGCATCCACTTCTAACATGAAAGGTTTTTCCCCGGGTCCGGACGAGACAGGATGGGCGCGGAGGCAAAAGCCGACTTAAGCTCCGTAAATGCCCTTTTGGCCTCCTGTGACCAGAGTTTCGGGTTAGCGTTCTTCTTAGTGAGGGCCACAATCGGTACCACCAGTGTAGAAAAATGGGGAATAAATTGCCGGTAATAATTAGCGAACCCCAGCGCTGAATAGCCCGCAGACCGACTGGTCGAGGCCACTGCAGAACGGCCGACAACTTGGCTGGATCCATCTGTAGGCCCTTATCCAAGACAATGTAGCCCAAGAAGGGAAGGCTTGTCCGATGAAAATGGGCTTTTCTCCAATCGCGTACAGTTGATTACTGCGGAGGCGTGTCAGTCCGGGCCCGTACATGCAAGCGATGGGTCTGTGGGTCAGGTGAAAAATCAGTATGTCGTCCAGGTAGACGATGAGAGAGGTGTAAAGGAGGTCTCTGAAGATGTCGTTAACAAATTCCTGGAAGACGGCTGGGGCGTTACATAGTTCAAAAGGCATCACCAAATACTCAAAGTGCCCGTCACATGTGTTAAAGGCCGTCTTCCATTCGTCACCCTCTCGAATCCTTTTGAGATTGTATGTGTCACAAGTGGTCCCGCAGCCCCTCGCCCGGGCTGCGGGCGCACTCGTGCTGCCGCCCGTCGGGTCCCGGCGGCGACTGCCGGTCCCACGGGTCGGGTCCGGCTTCCCCCTTACTGACTGCGTCCGCGTCCCCATCCTCCTGGCCGGCCGGTATGCGCATGCCCGCGCCTTAGGGCACGCGCCCCGGGGGCTCTCGGGGATTTAAAGGGCCAGTACGCCCTTATTGGTAAAGGCTGGCAGGTGACCCTATTTAACCTCTTTCCTTCCGGGTCACCTTGCCGGATCTTTAGTCCCGTACTGCTTTAGAGAAAGCGTCTTCGCCTCATAGCCTGTTTCCGTGTCCCAAACCTTTCGCTCCTGTTTCTCGTCCACGATCCTTTGCCGCCTGTCCTGACCTCCTGCCTGTCAGCGACTTCGCCTACGTCTCATGAATTTGTACCACGCACTGCCTTGGCTGCCACCGCAAGCAAGTCACGCCAGTGGTGCGCGTGGAAAGTTCTCCCCGCAGAAAGTCCATCCGTTTTGCGGCGGGTTCTGGTGAAAACCGGGTTCTACTTAGATTCCGCCCCTGGTACGGCTTACACCATCGCTTGCGGTGGTCCAGTGGATCCATTTACCAGCATCCGTACAGTAAGATCCGGCCATGGATCCCCCCAAGGTACCTTTGCCCGGTGAACGGAACTCACGGCGAGTGGCTCAGCAGTCACAACAACTTTCGCAAACCCCAGCAGCTGAAAAAGTGGTCCGCCATGCTGCGCAGCTCCTGGCTAACCAACAGCCGCCGACTCCTCCTCCTGTGACGACGCCTCCGCCAGTACCGGACTTCTAGGCTGCGGTTACCACTACCGACAAGTTTGAAGGGGACTCCAAACTGTGCAGGGGATTATTACCCATTGCTCTATGCACATTGAGTTATGGCTGGTCAATTCCCCACTGAATGTTCAAAGATGGCCTTCGTGGTCAGTCTACTGTCCGGGAAGGCTCTAGCTTGGGCCACCCCTCTCGGGGGACCGGGGCCCATCCGGTGAAGGGAAACCTACGGGCTTTCCTCTCAGAGTTCCGCAGTTTTCTTTGAAGAGCCGGAAACGGGCATCCTCTGCAGAGACCGCTCTATGAATCTTCGCCAGGGTGACTCCTCGGTCGGCGACTACGCAGTTCGTAGCTGGACCTGGAACGAGGGCCGCTCTATGTGCCACTTTCTAAAAGGGCTTGTCCGGGGCAGAGAAAAAGGGACGCCCTAGGGCTAGAGAGATCCCGTCCCCCCTAAGCGAACTGATCCACCTACCCACTGGATCGATGTTCGCTTCGCCAAGCGGCAAGAGGAACTACGCCAGGAACGTGATCATGCCCGACCACGCCATTTGCCTCGCCTGGCTCCGGTCTTCCAAAGACCACAGCTGCCACTTCCGCTCCCAACCAGTGAAGAACCCATGCAGGTGGACCGGGGGCACATCTTTTCCGAACAGGAGCTGTCCCGCCGTCGGGCAGAGAAATTGGGCCTTTACTGTGCCAGCCCGGATCACTTTCGCAATGTTTGCCCGCTTCGCCCACAGCGGCGGGGAAACGCCCCCCGCACTGGGTTATGTCGGAGAGGCGTCCCTAGGTGTGAACACTTCCTCTCCATGCCTTACTATGGAGGTTGAGGTCTCGTCTTGGTTCGGACTCGTTTTTCCGGTGGGGCCCGCTTTCTAGATTTGGGAATCCCCGGGAACTTTATTCACGCCACCCTGGTGTCCCAGTATCGCCTTCCGGTGACCCGTCTGGAGAAGCCTTGGTGATATCCTCCGTGAGTGGTGTGCTCCTTAGTGAGGCCATTTCGGTACGTGACCAGCCTTTTGTCCCTCCGCGTGGGGGCCTTCACAAGGAGGAGATCACCTTTTACGTCCTCCCTCGGTCGTCCTCAGCGATCCTCTTGGGCCTTCCGTGGCTACAGCTCCATGCCCCGACCCTCGACTGGAAAACCGGGGAGGTTCTGCGCTGGGTTCCAACTGCCAGAGTCGCTGTCTCTCAGTTCCGCGGCCAGTCCGGGCCATTCCACCTCCACCAGTTTTTACGGGTTTTCCTGCCAGGTTTTTCCGCTGAATACCGGGACTACGCGGACGTCTTTTCGGGAGAAACAGGCCGAATCCCTTCCTCCCTCATCGCCCCTATGACGCCATTGACCTCCTTCCGGGACCAGCCCTCCTCGGGGTAAGATTTTTCCCCGGTTGTCTAGACCAGAGACTCGGGCCATGTCGGACTATATCCGTGAGAACCTGCAAAAGGGTTTTATATGCAAGTCCTCATCACCGCGGAGCTGGTTTTTTCTTTGTACGAATAGGATGGTTCTCTCCGTCCGTGCATCAAACTACGGGGCCTGAACCAGATTACCGTGAAAAACCGGTATCCGTTCCCACTAATTACAGAACTCTTTGACCGTCTACGGGGAGCCAAGGTTTTCTCCATATTGGACCTGCGCGGGGCATACAACCTCATCAGGATCCGTGGGGGAGATGAGTGGAAAGACGGCTTTTAATACCCGCGACGGTCACTTTGAATATTTAGTAATGCCTTTTCGGTCTGTGCAATGCTCCCGGGGTTTTTTTCAGGAGTTCGTAAATGACATCTTCAGGGACCTGCTTTACACGTGTGTCATCGTTTACCTGGACGACATCTTGGTTTTTCCCCCTGACTCCGGACCCAATCTATCACAGGTGCGCCTAGTCCTGCACCCCTTTTGCAGCAACCGCCTGTACGCCAAATTAGGAAATGCGTGTTCCTTTCAATCCAGTCTGCCTTTCCTCGGTTACATCGTCTCCGACCGGGGGCCTGAAAATTTGGACCCACTAAGTGTCTGCCATCCTGCAAGGGCCCACAACCTGTAGGACTCCGAGCCATACAACGTTTTTTAGGCTTTGCCAATTACTATTGGCAGTTTATATCCCATTTTCAAACCTGGGGGCTCCTATTGTGGCTCTCACCAGGAAGAGGCTAATCCCAAATGTTGGCCACCAGCGTCCGAAAGAGCCTTCTCGGATTGAAGTCACCCTTTGCTTCCGCACCTATTTTGTCACGCCCTGACCCTGAGAAGCCTTTCTCTCTGGAGGTGGATGCCTCTTCGGTGGGGGCCGGAGCTGTCCTTAACTCAAAAGGGTCCCAAGGGGGGAAACCATCACCTGCGGGTTCTTCCCCAAAGGGACTTCTCGTCGGCTGAGATGAACTATGCTTGGGGACCGAAAATTTACTCACTATCAAGATGGCCCTGGAGGAGTGGCGGCATCTCCTGGGGGAGCTCGTCATCCTTTTGAGTATATACGGATCACAAAAACCTTCAGTATCTCCAGTCAGCCCAGCGCCTCAATCCTGCAAGCACGGTGGGGCTCTTTTTTTTTCAAGATTTAACTTCCGGGTCCATTTTCGCCCCAGCCGAAAGGGACATCAGGGTGGATGCTTTTCCTCGCGCATCTGACATCACTGGAGAGGAGCCGCAGCCCCAACACATTTAACCTCCGGAACGCCTGATCCAAGCAGCACCTTTTCCTCCTTCGGCAGATACCCCTGGCAAGACCTACGTTCGGCGTCGCTGCGCAGGAGAAAAACGGAATTGGGGACAAATTTCTCTTTGATGGCAGGACATCCTGGGGCCCGAAGATTTGTTCCAATTGATCTCTCGGTTCTATGGTGGCAAGGGCTGGCTAAAGAATTAAGGACTTCGTGGATGCCTTTTTTGGCGGTAAGGTACCCCCCACAGTCCTTTCGGGCTGCTGCGACCCTGCTACGCCCAGTACTCCATGGTCCCATGTGGCGATGGATTTCATCACCGACCTTCCATCCTCCTTTTGGGTAACACGTGATCTGGGTCATTACGGATAGGTTTTCGAAGATGTCGCACTTCGTCCCACTGCCCGGGTTACCTTCCGCACCACGTCTTGCCTCCCTTTTTTTATTCACGTGTTCCGCCTGCAGGGGCTGCCCCAGGGACATCGTTTCTGATCGTGAGGTTTCAGTTCGTGTCCAAGTTTGGCGCGCACTCTGCTCCGATTGCAGGTGAAGTTAGACTTCTCTTCCTCTTACCATCCGCAATCAAACGGCCCCGGTAGAGAGGGTCAATCAATTCTGGGCAGCTACTTACGTCATTTTGTTTCTGCTGCCAGGATGATTGGGCCAACCTTCCTACCCTGGGGCCCAATTTCATACAACTCGTTTGGGCTCAGGGGCTTCAGGCGCGTCTCCCTTCTTTATTGTATATGGCCGGCATCCCCGCCCCCCTCTCCCTTTGCCCTCCTCCTCCGAGGTTCCCTCTGTAGATGCTTGGTCCACGACTTATCTGGCATTTGGGAGCAGGGCTCGTCAGGTCCCTGCAGCGTGCTGTGCCCGTATGAAGGCTCAAGGCGGACAGAAAGAGGGGACCGGCTCCAACCTTGTCTCCGGGAGACAAGGTCTGGCCCGTCGCCAAATATGTCAGGTTAAAAAATACCCAGCTACAAGCTGGGTCCGCCCGGCCTTGGGCCCGAGGAACTCCTGAGCCGTATTAATCCCGTCCCGTATAAGCTCCGACTCCCCCCCCCCATGCGGATCCCACATTCTTTTCATGTCTCCCTCCTGAAGCCCGTGGTTGAACCCCTTCTCCCGAAAAGTTGCCCCCCCCCCCTCCGAGGCTGTTGCCTCCAACATATTTTCGGTCAAAGAGATCTTGGCTATGAAGTCGGTTAAGGGTAAAAGGCAATTCCTGGTGATTGGGAGGGATTCAGTCCGGAGGAGAGATCATGGGAGCCTGAGGAAAACATCCTGGACCGCGGACTCGTGTTGAGGTTCCTCTGAACCAGAAAGAGGAGGGCCTAGGGGGGGGGGTACTGTCACGAGTGGTTTCCCCCAGCCCCTCGCCGGGCTGCGGGGGCAACGCTGCCCTCGGGGCGGCCGCTGCCGGGTCCCGGGGCGGGTCCGGTTCCCACCGCGGCGCGGTTCTCCCTTCCTCCTGGCCGGCCGTTTGGCCGGCTATGCCCGCCCCTTTAGGGCACGCGCGCGGCTCTCGGGGATTTAAGGCCAGTACGCCCATTATTGGTAAGGCTGGGAGGTGACCTTATTTAACCTCCTTTCCCTTCGGGTCACCTTTGCCGGTTTTTTAGTGCCGTACTGCCTTTAGAGAAAGCGTCTTCTGCCTCATAGCCTGTCTTCCGTGTACCGAACCTTAACGCTCCTGTTTCTCGACCACGAACCTTTGCCGCCTGTCCTGACCTCCTGCCTGTCCCCGACTTCGCCTACGTCTCATGATTTTGTACCACGCACTGCCTTGGCTGTCACCGCAAGCAAGTCAGCCAGTGGGGCGACCTGGTAGTTCTCCGCCGCAGCAAGTCCATCCCGCTTTGCGGCGGGCTCTGGTGAAAACCGGGTTCTTTTTAGATTCCGCCCCTGGTACGGCTTACACCCTCGCTTGGGTGGGGCCAGTGGATCCCCTACCAGCATCCGCTATATGCTTCCCCAGGTCCAATTTTGGGGAAAATCTTGGGCCCGGGGTCGAAAAACTCGGGAAATCAGAGGCAACGGATTTTCGATTTCTTCACGGTTTATTTATTAAGGCCCCGGTTTAAACGATGCAAGGGCGGGAGAGAACCATCCTTTTTTTCAACAAAGAAGAAACCGGCTCCGGCTGGAGAAGAGGACTTGAGGATAAAGCCCTTCTGCAAGTTCTCCTGTATGTAAGCTGACATGGCCTGAGTCTCGGGCACCGACATCCCTCCCCCCAGTGGGACTGGTCTTGGGTAGAAGGTCGATCGGACAATCATAGGGCCGATGGGGCATCAGCGTCTCAGCCTGTTTCTCCGAGAACACATCAGCAAAGTCCTGTTATTCAGCTGGCAGGCCTGGCAGAGGCTTGGGGAGTGACTGCTGAGAACTGGCATGCATTGGGCGAGGTGCGACCAAACAGAGATTCTGGCAATCCGGTCCCCAACGCATGACTTCACCAGTCCTCCAGTCGAGCATAGGGGTATGACGCTGCAGCCATGGAACCCCTAAGAGGATCGCTGAGGACGACCAAGATAGAACATGGAGAGCTTCTCTTTGTGCAGAGCCCCCACCTGGAGGGACACCGGCTTGGTGATATACTGGATGGGGTCGCTCAGAAGCTTCCCCACTGACCGATGAAATTACTAACGATTTTCCCAGCTGGACCAGCGGCAGGCGATAACGGGATACCAGGGAGGCATGGATGAAATTCCCGGCAGACCCGGAATCCAGGAAGGCAGGGGCCTGAAACGAGAGGCCAGCATCTGTCGTGACTACCACTGGCATCGTCAGTTGTAGAGAGGAAGAATTTGCACCTAGGGACGCCTCTCCCACGGGCCCTAGGTGCGATCGTTTCCTGGCCGTTGGGGACGTTGCGGGCAAACTCGGCGGAAATGACCCGGGCTAGCGCAGTACAGGCATAGGTTCTCCGCCCGGCGACGGAACAGCTCCTGTTCCGATAAGTGGACCCAGTCCACCTTCATGGGTTCCGGCAGCACGTGCAGCAGCTGGCAGAGAGCCGCACATGTACGGGAGCGTGGCAGGGTGAGTGCAGACTTCCAGGGAAGCGAGTGCGTCCGCGGCCCGATATCCGGGGGACGCCGAAGGGACACGGGTGAGCCCGCAGGCCCCCCCTGCAGGCTGTGGGACCACCCGTGACAGTGCTGCTTTGTACATAAAAGGTTGGCACACAGTCATTAGGGATCTCACAAATCGTATCCTTTAAACCAATAATATTGCCACAGTAGGACCACGTAGTGATCAGATCCCAGCCTTACCTAAGGGCTCTGCAGAGTATCAGAATGTTGGATAGCATACACAAGAATACTGAAATGCGGACAAAACGATCAGACACGGGCTGAATACTCAACTATTAAATCTAATATCTCATAGGAGATGTCTTCTCTAATTAGAATCATTCCCTTTCTTTTTCTTTTCCATCTAGCCCAAATCACCATAATGACTTCTGATGATTGTAGTTTTCTACCCAGACATCTTTGGTCTCTCACTTCTACAACCACCCTAAGCCCATATAAAAGCCTGCGTCTACCAAAGCTAGGTGCCTTCTGCTGCAGGTGTCATTATTACTGTACCTAGAGTACTGCACAATGCCTCTCAAATACTATACTGCCAAAGGAATGGTGCCTGAGAAATGCAGACACAGATGAAAGCCGAGCCACAATTAAAATATACAGTGCCCCATGGTAAACTCTTAGACCCTTAAATTAATAATACAGGTCAGATGCCTATATTAATTTACCCCAGACAAAACTCTGAAATTATTTCAAAACCCAGACCAGACCTCTTAATCAGACTATAAATCAGACCCATTTACTTCATAAAATAGGGTTCATAAAATCCAAGACTTACAGAGATAAAGTTAATAAACTGAACATATAACTAACCTTTATCTATTCCCATCTTTAGCAACGAGAATGTACTTATTAAAGTTATTTAATAAGTTGAAAAATTTGAAGCATTCATGCTAAGAAAGAGGATCATGGACAAATCACACAATGATTCTAGATTTTGAAGTTATTAGTTAAGCAAACAGAAAAAAAAGAATTTAGCGCTTAGAAAGAAGTATATAAGTGTGGGTATACACTAAAGCAATACTGTGCACATTTCTGTGTATAAAAAAAAATAATCATTAGGTTGCATTATTACACTTGGGCTCACTGTGAAAGCAGGGTCACTTCTTCATTCTGAGGTGGGAGTCTCGGGTCCCTGTTCTCGAGTTCTAACATCTATGGTGAATCCTTTTGATATGTCATCAATGAATGAGATGATAAAACCCCTTTTAGACAAACAGCAAAGCAGATGAAAACAGGAATATGAGTCATGATGATAATACGATCGAGTTCAATCCGGAAGCAAGACAATAATAAATGATAACTGATTAACCTACGAAGAGCTAACATCTCTAAATCTTCCCCTAAACCTGTGAAGACGTCTGAACCTGACACCAAGACTCATTTGACACTATTCTATCCCTGAAACTAACCTTAGAGCTGTCCATAAACTACAATTTACCATAACACAGTAAGCTGCCCCAGAACCCAGAGATTCCTTAGGCAGAGCACAACAGAAAACTATACAAAAACAAAAACTGAGATGTTCAAGGACTACAACAAACTCCATGGAGAAAGGCTAGGCTGTACAAGAATCAGGATAAATCTATAATACTGTATGCAAACACATAGCAGATTACAAGAAAAATTCTCAAGATAGAGCAATCTCTCAGAACAGCACAATAATTCATTGGGACTGGATATAACAGATTAACAATGCTATAAACTAGACTTAATACAACAAAAAGATACAAACTAGACATGAGCATAGAGATGTTGGAAAGAACATGGTATGAAACTAGGGCTTCTTTTAAAGCTAAACCTGGGATCCAGATATTTAAAT
>JAODAL010013911.1:0-89400 GCA_025379985.1 Phyllomedusa bahiana
TGCCTGCCCGACCCCCTGCCTGACCCCGCTAGAGCCTGTGACGTTTTTGCCCCACGCTATACTTCGGCTGCCGCAAGCAAGTCACGTAGGGGGGACGCCCTGGTAACTCCCCCGCAGAAAGCCCCATCCGCTTTGCGGCGGGCTCTGGTGAATCCGGGGCCCTACTTAGTTTCCGTTCCCGGGCGGGTTTACCCCTGCTTGCGGGGGGTCCGTGGTCCACTTCCGTGCCCGGGAACCCGTTAAGTCCCAGTCAGTATTGGCATTAACCCTTGCAGCCCCCTGTCGCGGCCTTGAATGCTTTGTGATGTAAAAGCTACAAAGGCTTTATGTAAAATATGTTAGCTTTTTCCGCCGATTGTACTAAAAATTAACAAGGTCACCCTGGACTGAAATGAAAAGGGGGCTAAATTTAAGGACTGAAATTTAAGCCGCTAAAATTGGGGACCAAAACTACCCCTGATTTTAAAAGCACATAGGAAAATAAGGAAAAGGGTGGACATACGTGATGAAACAGTGGGTGGGGGACCCGAACTTTCTTAAAAGTGCCCCTCTAAAAAGGGGAATTTTCAATAGGTTTTGGACACCAAGGGGAGAATTATGAATTTGTCGCCCCAACGTCAATTTTATTGCACGCATTAGAAAATGTAGGATTGAATCTATAAAAATGTTTACTGGGGGGTCATAGACTAGGCATTTATCGGGTGGCTGGGTAAACCACTTTTAATTTTGTCTGGCTGTTCAAGCAGAAAGGTGCTCGTGTTCCCTTTTTCTCCAGTCAAAAAATGTGAGAATATCGGATTGGTGTGAGACCCCCCAGATTGCCCCCCTCTTAGGCGCTTCAGTGCTGTGGGCCCTCAAATAAATTTTTTTGGAGTGGCTGTAATAATCTAGAGAAACGGGGGCCGCAGTTTTTGGGCCAAAAGGGACCCAGATACTGCCGCCCCCCCGGTACAACATGTCCCCCAAAAAAATTTGGGTGTCCAAACCGATTAAATCCACTTCCCGAAAAAAAAAAAAGGGATGACTTTTACTTCTTTTAATGGAAGTGCCACAAGGGGGATAAATTGCTTTAAAAAATGAAGAAAATTTTGCCGTCATTTTCGCATGTATATAAAAATTTCCCAGGGAAAAGGTTTATTTTTAGACACAGATTCTGAATTTTTTTTTTTCGCTTTTTCACTATGCGAAAAAAAGGTTCAACCCCAGGTGCTTTCATTCTGCTCCCTGTCCTCGGACTCCTTATAATTATCAAACATGCAAAAAAATAAAAAGAAAAGAAGAAAAATAAAAATAAAAGAAGAAAATAAAAATAAACCTCAAATTTGGTTTGTGCATTGAAAAAAAAAAAACCTTTTTTTGGCTCTTGGGGGTTTGAACCTGGCCCTATCTGGGAAAGCAGAAGCCTTAAATACTCACTATTTGTAATACCCCAACTCTTTTTAAAAACAGACCTTTTTTTAACTAGAGGAGCACACATGGGGAAAGGCATGGTGAGTCGCTTTGGTTGTATAAAAATGCAGTTAAACAAATCACAACCCCCTTTAGGACATGAAAATGAAGCGGGTTTAAAAAGGTTGAAATGAATTTGGCAAGACCCCTTTAAGGGGCGAACTAAAGATTTTTTTGAGTAATAATTGTTAAAGTGTTGTGTGGAAACCAACAAAAAAAAAAACACATAATGGAAGAACATAAAAGAGGCAGACTATTTGTCGTATACAGTTGTGAATAGTTACAAACACTGTTATATTCTTTTTTGCCAGGCACAGTTGCTTCCCCCCAGCTGAGCTATAGATTCTTTTCTTTCCACCCAAATTATTTATACATAGCAAGTTCCCATATAAATAATATATATATATATATAATATATATATATATATATATTTAAAAAAATATAAATAACACAGTCTTTTTTACATACAGAGCTATCCTCACACCCCAAAGGGCTGCGGCTGACTGAGTAAGCCACATGCTCAGTTATGTCAGCAGCTAACCCAAAAAGTAACGAGAGTCTGTCCTTCTGCTGTACTCTGCATTCCAGGGAAAGGGTTTTTGTACGGAAGGGCCCGGCGGCCCTTTTCTAATGCTATAAAAAATTCCCCAGGCAAAACAGCAGCTTTTAATTTAAAAGCATTTTTGGCATTTTTTTCATTAGGCATGAGTTTTTCTATTTTTTTTTTCTTTTCTTGAAGACCCCCTTTAAAAAGATTGAAATGGTGATTTATGGGAAGCTATCGGTACTAAGAGTATTTCAAGCCAGAATCCCCGGATTTGACTTGAAATAGCAACTGAAAAACCGAAGTAAACCATTCCCATTTAAATTAATAGAAACTATGTACTGTGTTCATAAACAGTATTTTCAGCAGTTTTTTTTGCTGTAAAAATTTTTTAGAACTGTTCATTTTTTGGTTGTATTTCAGTGGAAACGCGGGCATTTACTATTGGTCAATGGGATGGTTAAATCCCCCCGGGAAAGGCACCCCAAAAACCATTTGTATGTGTTTTTAACAGGGATCCGTGTCCAAAAACCCCAAGGGATAAAGGGGACTATTTTTCTAAACTGAAAACCCAAAAGGTAAAAAAAAAACCTAAATCCACATGCAATACCTTTGTCCCCATAAACTGTACAAACAAGGACCCCTCATTTTTGTCCCAATTAAACTTTTTGTCGAAAATTGAGTTTAATTATGGCGATGGGAAATGAAAATTTTAACATTACACAATACTCCCTACAAAATGCCCCCCTAAATTTACAAAAAACCCAAAGGTGCCCCATAAATTTCCTTTAAATTTAAATTTAAAAAATTTAAATTTTGCACTGGGAAAATGTGGTTTGGGGTTTTTAATTTGGAAAAGTATTTTAAACCCCAAAATTCATAAAAAAAAAAAATTTCCCAAACGGGCACCCCTTTTTTAAATTTTATGCTAATTAGTTTGGGAAATTTTTATATGTGGGAATAATGACAATTAAAAAAGTAAAGTTCCAGAGGCCTTATTTCCATACAGAAAAAATTATTAATCATATATTTGACATGGTTTCCTTCCATGCCCCCATTCTTTTCACAATCCATACACCTTACTTTCTACAATTTTCCCTTCGGGGTTTCCCCCCTTTCTTTTTTTTTTATATATTTTTTTTAAAATTGTTTGTTTTTCTCTATGATCCGGGGGAAAAGGCGTCCTACACCCGGGAACGTTTTAGGGGTCATTTTTTTCCCTTTCCCGGCCAAATCAAAAATTTTTGTTTAATAATTTTCTGTATGGAAAAAAAAGGGCCCTCTGAAACCCCTTATTTTTGTAATTGTACATAAAACTCCCTATAAAATTTTCTGAATAATGAGCAAAACCAAAGAGTGTTTGGGGAAATTTTTTTTCCTTTTTTTTAAAAATTTTCCCTTTTTTCAAAAAAACTTCAATGGAAGGAAAACTAGACAATTTTTGTATAAAAGGGTTTTCTAAAGGCCCCGTCTGTTTTCACCTCTCCCCTCTTACTCCTCCCCTTCCCCTCTGCAAATCCCTTAAAGGCTTCCCTTTCCCCAGGGGAATCCTTTTTAAATTTTTAGTAACCTTGACCTAAAAGGGACTCCCAAAAACCTCTCCCTCCATACATTTTCTGCTTAATCTCCAGTTTCCCCCCTCTCGCAATTCCGTTTCACAGGACCTTTTTTCTTGCTCCCCCTGTGTCAACTCCTCACTTTAACCCGCCTCCAAGACTTCTCCCTGTTCCCCCCAAAGTTTTGGAATCACTGCCCCAACACCCGACTTTTCCCCCACCTCCTAGTTTTCAAAAGCAACCTAAAAACTTTCTCTTCGGGGATTCCCCTACAACAACAAAACCTTGCTTTTTCCCTAACACTCCAAAACATTCCCGCCCCTTCACTTCTGTTTTCCCACCCCCTTTTGTTTGAAAGCCCTCAGGGGCAGGGCCCTTCTCTCCTTCTGTACCGTTGTTAGTTATTTTTTCCCAAACCTTTTTGTATTTGGGTTTGACCAATTTTTATGTATGCAACCCGAAGTACAGCGCTCGGGAAAACCAATGGCGTTTAAAAAATTAAAAAATTTAATAATAATAGCCTTTAATTACAGGGCAAAAAAAAATTTTATTTATTCAAGCAATAAAGCAAGTTAAAATCCGGGGCTTTTTTTAAATGGGGGTTTTTTTTAACAAATTGGCTCTCCCCTGCCCCTGGGGCTATAAAATTTGAAATGTAACAACACGGGCAATGCGGCCCCAATAGGTAGGGAATAAAGGGGGCACATGCAGACGTCATTTTCCAAAGTGGGGTTCTACCCCAAAACCCAACTTGGGGGAAACCCCCGGGGGGCGGACATGGTTGACCCCACGGACTTTTCATTGTTTTTTTTTTGATTATATGGCTCCGGGTTATAAAAGTTGCTTTTTCTATTGTTGGGTTTTGGGCCCCATTTGCTCTTTTTCCCTTTTAATTTCCTCCCTCTTTCCACTATGGTTTTTAACAAAAGGGCAGCGGGCCTAAGCCAAAACCCGCTCCAAGGGCCCCCCCCCCCTGTATCATTCAAGGGGGGTTTGCTCTCCTTCAGTAACCATCCATCTAGCCCGTGCTGTGCCGGGTTTATGAGGTCCAAAAATAGCACCTTATTTGCGTTTTGGGGCCACCCCCTCTGGGCTTAACAGAAAAGGGGGGGGAAAGCATTACACAGGGGCCCTGGTTACTCAAACAAGGAGTTAGAAAAAAGGGGGGAAAAACATAAAACAACCTTTAAAACCCTTTCCCATACAGAAAAACGGGTAACAAGGGAAAATTAAAAAGGAGGGGGAAAACTAAATTTTAAAGGAGTGTCCATATTTGTCACTGGCCCATGGGGCCCCATTTGTAAACTTTTGGTTTTCTTAAAATTTAATCCCATAAAAATTTTTCAACCCGCATGTGTTTTTAATATGCTAATATCTGAAATTTACGAGGGAACAAACATAAAAAATTTTTATAGGAGTAAAAATTTAGGGGGTTTGCCTGTGGAGTTTTGTGTTGCCTGACCCGTGCGGGGCTAACACCCAAAAGGGGCCCCCTTTTCCCACAACTTTTTCTTTATTATTCTCTAATGCTAAGTTTTTCAGATAAAAAATAGTTTGGGAAATGAGTGGGGTCCGGGTTGAATGTCATAGAGGGGGGCCCTCCCAGCTTCCCCGGGTTGGGATTCAGAGATGACGGGGGCTTGCCTATAAAAAAAGGGGGATTATAAATCATGTAAATTTTTTGCGGGTAAAAGTTGGCGGGGAATGCCCAGAAAATTTCCCCCAGCGGGCCCTGGCTTATTGTGAACTTTTTTTTTTTCCCCGAAATACTGTCACTTTTTTTAAATTAGAATACAGTTTTCTTGGAGTAAACTGATTTTTTGGGAGGGCCTTTTAAAAGGCTTAGGCAGCAAAAAACTTTCGGGACCGCCCCCCTTTTAAAAGTTAATTCCAATATAAGGGTATTTCCGGGGGGGTCTTTTTTTGACCCATTTTTGTACCCGAAAAAACGCATTCAAAAGCGCGCGTAAATGCCTAAAAACCCAAACCATTGCGTGTGCATGTTTGGTTGCATTTTTGCTGCAGCAGGAACGCACCCTATAGTTGAAAATAGGGGGGCCCCCCGGGGGAAACAGGGTTCAAAAAATTTGGGACATGTCAATTTTTAAAACCGATCCGAACGATGTATGTAAAATAACGAAAGGGCAATCACTCTTTCTGAACGCCAATGCGGGGTTTTTACTAGAAAAGTAATGTAAATCCACGCCCTTTGTTTGATGCGTCTTTGGGCCCCGTTTAGGGCCCCGAAACAAAAATTTCCAACACGGGCCACTAAAAAAAGGATCCGTGTGAACAACCCTAACTGTTAGGCTTGTTCATACAAAGTTTTTGTTTCCTTTTTTAAAACCGTTTCTAAATGGGGAAAAGGGCCATCCGAAAACGGATTAAAAAAACGCAAAAATTGTTTGCTTTTTTTGGGAAAATCCAATTGTAGCTTTTTCAGTTGCAATTTTACGGACCCGTTTTCCCGGGTTCCCCATTTTTCAGATCCCCTCTCTCTCCATCCATCCATCCTCCTGAAAGACCTCACCTTTTAAAGCCCCGTTTGCCCCGTCCGCCCAAACCCGCCCCGCTCACCCCCAAAAGGCCCCTTCCCTCCACCGCCCCGCTCACCCCCAAATGCCCCCCCCCTCAAGCCGCTCCCGGGTTTCCCCGCCGATCCCCCACCCGGGCCGAAAAATGCGTTTTTCCCTATCCGTTTTCGGATAAAAAAGCGCAGCTGATACGTTACCCAGTGGGGTGCCAAAAGGGGACTCCATTATTTTTTGGGGTTTTTAAACTTGTGAAAAACCCGCAATAAAAATTTTGAATGTAAATTTCTAAAAGCGGAATGCGAAAAGCTTAGTGCGGGGAGAGCCCTAAAAAGCCACGCGATCTCCCGTGAAAAAACAGCAAATGGGGTTTTTCCCTTGAACTAAATGTTAATCACACGACAATTGTTAACCCGGTTTTGGGGACCTTTAAAAACGAACCCCGAAAAAGGATCACAAAAAACGTCGTGTGAACAAGCCCTTAAAAATTTTTCCTTGACGGGATTTCAGGGCAGGGAAAGCCCTTTTAAATTTAAACCCGTAGTGCAAAAAACTGTATACCCTTAGCCAAAAGAAAAGATCCCGGAATATCCCTTCTTTCAAAAAAAGTTCCCACTCTGTGTTCAGCAAGTTATTATGAGCAGATTTTAGAAACAAGTGTTCTGGGCGGTTTTTGTCTTTGACACTTTTTAAAAAGTTTCCATTTGTAAAAAAATGAAGATAAAAAGGGGTTTTGGGGGTTCTGAAAATTGCGGGGAAGCTACAAGGTTTTTGCAAAATTTGGCAATCACATTGACCCGGGGTTTTAAGGGGGCCCCCTGCCCCCTAAAAAAAGCTTATTACTCTTTTGGTTTTACATGAAAGGGGACGGTTCTAATAATTGTAGTTTACGGGTTGAGGGTTTGGACTTTTTAAAGAAAAATTTACGGGGGTGCCCCACCCTGTTCCGATCACACGGGGACTTTTATGTTGCCCGGGCGGGGGCATTTTTTTTCTTGCACAACATTCGGGATTATTGAGTGTTTCAACATGGGCTGGCTTTTCCACGAAAGCCCCTTCCCCCTTCCCTTTGTTCTCAATAAAATGTAAATACGGGACTAGGGAACCCGTAAACCCCCGGGGTTTGGGTAGTTTACAGATTCGCGGGGTCTTTTCAGCCCCAGTTTCAGCCTTTAGTAAAAACCCGGACGTTTTTTCCCCCTGTTTTTTCCACTGAAAAATTTGAGCAAATACTTTAAATCCCCACGATGAGAAATTTAAAGTCGGCAACACCCCAGATTCTGACTTGAAATATCATCAAAAAATGAAAATCTTTTCCCAAATGCCCTCAATAGAAAATTTTCCCCTTTGTTTTAACAATGCATATTTTTGGGGGTTGGGTTTTTTCAGGGGAAAAAAAAATTAAAAAATATTAATTTTTTGGAATTTTTTCCCAGGGTGAAAATTTTCGGTTTTTTACTGTAGATTTCAATGGGGGAAAGGCAAAAAAAACCTTTTTGAAAAAACTCCCCCCCAAAACCATTTGAAATGGGTTTTTAATGCAATCTGTACCCAAAAAACCACATAGAAATAAATTTCCGGACTCTTTTTTTGATTAAACCACGAAGTAAAAAAAAAAATGCCCCAAAAATCCACATGCAAAAAGGCATGTAAAAATTTTTGGGGGAAAAACTGTGTCAGATGATGGCTTTCAACAGCAGAAACAAAGGGAAATTTAAAATATTTACTTTTTTAAATTTTTTTTCCCAACCCAAGGGTATTTTCACCCCGGTTAATTGGGGGGGCATAACAGTATGGCCCCATTACCCCTGGTTCTTCGGGAGTCGCGCTGATTGGCGCTACTTCCGCACGCGGGGGGGGGGGGACGTCAGCCTGCCCGGCCCTATGAAACAAAACTTGTTTTATTTTGTCCCCCGGGGTAAAAAAGATCGAAAAAGGGCGAGGGGGGGGAGGAGGCGTAAAACCCTACTCACTAGAGAACTGTTGGGTTTTCCGTAAGGGTGGGGGCCTTTTAAACACCCGTACGCTCGCAATTCGGGCGAAATGCACCCCAAAAAAAACCCCGTGAAAAACCCAAAAAGAGTAAAAGTGTCTTAAAAAAGGGACTAAAAAATGGGGGAAACGGGCATGGCTACGATGTCAAATTTCATAGAAAGGGAACCAAAAAAAAAAAACTGGTCTAAAATTTAAAAACAAAAAAGCTGCACCAATTTAAACAAGCAGCATGACCCCGGATGGTTTTTTTGGTGGGACTTTTGGGGCTGCCGAAGTTTTTGCAATCTAATTTTTTAAAACAGAGTTAGTAAATGAGAGGGCCCATGTTGTTTTTTTTTAAGTTTTCAGTCTTTCAGGGTTCGGGGGGGTATTGATCCAGATAAATTACACCACTTGGGGTTTGGGTATTTGTAAAAAAAAAATATTAAACTATATATAAAAATAAAAATAAACAGCTTGAAAAAAAAAAAACTTGGGCATCACCCTTCAATGGGTTTTTTTTTCCCCAAAATTTTTTTCAAACATTTAAACCCGGATCCCAATAAATACAAAGTATTACAAATTTTTGGGAAATAGTTTTCTATTTAAAGAATTCCCGTCACCCGGGGGGGGCCCCCAGCCCGGGGCGGGCGCGGGGCACCCGGTTTTGCCCCGTGCCCCCGGTCCCCGGGGACGGCGACGCCCCGGGTCCGGGAGGGCGGGGCCGGGGGGCGTGCTCGCCCCCCCGAGTGCGCCCCCTTAAACCCCGCCGCGCTCCTTGTCCCTTTACGGGTCTCTGCCCGGGTCCGGGGCCCTTGGCCCGCGCCCCCCAGCGTTTCGCGCGGTCCCTTTTTGAAAAAATTTTAAAAAGGGCCCGCGCGTCTTAAATTTTGGGTTTTTGGGTGACCGGGGGACCCTATATAAGGTTTTTCCCCCCCGGCACTTCCTTTCCGGGTCTATGGCCTTAAAAAGCCCCTAGAGAAAAGGTTTTTCCCGTACCGGTTTCCCGTCTACCCTGTACCGAACCAAAACGCACCCTTTCTTTTACCCCGAACCTTTGCCGCCTGTCCTGACCTCCTGCCTTCCCCCACTACGCTACGGTCACACGATTTGAGTACCACGCACTGCCTTGAGCTTGCAGCCGCAAGCAGGTCACGCCATTGGGCGACCTGGTAGTTTCTCCGCCGCAGCAAGTCCATCCACCTTTTGCGGCGGGGCCCTTCGGGTGAAGAACCCACCCCACCCCCCCCCGGGGGCCTCTATCTTTAGATTCCGCCTCCTGGTACGGCTCTACACCACCGCTTTGCGCCCCCGCCCGGTGGTCCAGGGCACATACACTACTGCATTCCGTAAAAACAGTTAGATCCGGCCATGGCATACCCGACCACGCAGGTGCCTTCTACCAGATATTGCGGATCTCACATCCATGTCGCTCAGCGAGGTCCGCAAGGAGATTGCCATCAAGCCAGCAGTTGGATCAGCTGTCCGACATGGTGCGTCAGCCCTCACGTCGCCGCAGCGCCTTCTCCGCCATGGTTCTCCCACGCCTCTGTTCCGCTGGCTTCGGTGGGCCCAAAGCTGCGACTCCTCTACCTTATAAGTTCGACGGGGGGACCCAAGCTTTGCAGGGGGTTTCATCACCCAGTGACTCCATGCACGTCGAGTGATGGCGATCAGTTCCCTCACGGAGAGGGCAAAGGTGGCATTCGTGGTCAGCCTAACTCTTGGGAAGGCTTCTGGCTGGGAAACTCCCCTCTGGGGACAGGAACGGACCCGTGACGACAGACCTCAGGCCTCCTCCAAGATTTCCGTAAGCATCTATCGAGGAGCACCTGGCAGTGCATCGTCAGCTGAGGACGCACTACTGAGCCTTCGCCAGGGAGACTCCTCCGTTAGGAGACTATGCTATACAATTTTCGTACTTGGCCTCGGAGTTATCTGGAATGACGCAGCCCTCTGCGCCACTTTTAAGAAGGGCCTGTCCAGCAGGTGTGAGGACGCACTAGCCGCTAGAGGACATTCCGTACTCTCTGAGCGAAACTCAATCCACTTGGCCACCCGCATTGATGTGCGTTTCACCGGAGAGACAGGAAGAGCTTCGCCAGGAACGTGACACTGTCTGCCTCGCCGACTGCCCGGGCTAGCCCCTGTATTCCAAAAGCTCACCGCTGCCAACATCGCAGTCTCACAGTCGAGGGAACCCATGCAGGTGGACCAGGCTCACCTATCGGACCAGAGCTATCCCGCGCAGTTCGGAGAGAGAATCTTTGTTTGTATTGTGCAGTCCTGATTCATTCTCTCCGAGGTTGCCGCTGCGTCCCCAGCGGCGGGAAACGCTCGCACCTAGGGCCCGTAGGAGAGGCGACTAGTTGCCCATTTTCCTCTCCAACGACAGACTGATGCCGGGGGGTTTACTAGTCATGAGGACGTAGGCCTTGTTTCATGACCAGCCTTCCCATATGATTCTGGGGTCTGCCGGGCACTATCATCCACGGCCTCCCAGGTATAGCCGTTACGCCTTCGTTGTCGGCAGGGAAAGACCTCCTTGGTGATCATTTCCGTCATTGGGTAACTCCTGAGCGACTCCGTCAGTACATAAACCCAACCGGCGCGGTCTTCCTCAGGTGGGGGCCTCTGCCCCCACAAGCCGCAAGATCGAATTGTCCTTAACACCGTCGCTACCAAGGGGGTTTCGTAAGGCGTCATCCTCTTTGGGGCTACCCTGGCTTGCAACACCATTTTTTGCCCCTTACGCTCGACTGGAAGGACCGGCGAGGTCTTGCGTTGGGGACGAATTGCAGAAGTCAATGTGCTGGTCGCACCTCGCCCGGTGCGTGCCATCCTCTCCAGCAGCCATCTCCAGACCTCTGCCAGGACTGTCAGCAGAATACCAGGGATTTGCGGATCTGTCTTCTTTTCTGGAAAAAAAGAGGGCATCCAGACGGCTCGCGCCCCTGCCCTATGGACTGTCCAATTGGCCCTTCTTTCTGGAATACAAGTCCTTCTCGTGGCAGAGTTTACCCGCTATCCGTAACTGAAACCCGGGAATGACGGCCTAATCAAGTGAAAATTTGGAGAAAGAGGCTTTATCCACAAGTCCTCGTCCCCAGCGGGAGGCCGGTTTCTTCTTTCGTTGAGAAAAAGGATTGGTTCTCTACGTCCATGCATCGACTACCGGGGTCTTAACAAGGTCACCGTGAAGAACCGATATCGGTTACCTCTAATCTCTGAACTCTTAGACCGGCTGGGGAAGGGCAAGATTTTTTCCAAATTAGTACGCCGCCCCCCGCGGTAGCTTACCACCTCGTTTAGAAGTCCAGTGAAGGCGGGACTAATGGGAAAGACGGGCGCTTCAATATCTGAGGACACTTCGAATAACCTGGGTTGATGCCTTTCGGATTGATGCAACGCGCCAGCTTGTTTCGGAATTTGTTAACGATATTTTCAGAGACCTCCTCTATGTCCTGCGTTCTCGTTCCTCCCACACCTAGACGACCTCCTCTGCCCATATTTTACTCCTGCTCCCCAGACCCGTCGGTGTCCCGCCTCCTCGCGCACGCCCCCACGCCCCCCTCCCAGAGTGCCTCGCGGTAACCAGTTTGTACGCCCAAGTTGTGAGAAAGAAAAGCCTTTTTCATGGACTAGCCTTCCGTTTTAGGATACATCAACTGGATTCAGGCTACTGATGGACCGCAGAGAAGTTAGCAGCCGTTCTACAGTGGCCTCGACCCTGCTCGGAACCCAACCCCCCTCTCGACAACGCCCAGCACACCACACCCGAACCAGCCGATCCTCCGCCCCACCCTTCAAGGCACGCTCCCTCAGCACAACCCACAATCTTCACAAATAACATCCAACCTAGATATAGATATAGATGCCCTTACTTCCCCACTTTTCCACCACAGGGCCCCGCGCTCGCCGACCTCACACTTCGCATTGGCCCCTTACAAAAAGAAGCAATCCGAGAGAGCCTCTGTGCCACACGGGAGGCGGAGAAGGCATTTTCGGAGCTTTAAAGCGGGCCTTTGCTCTGACCTATCCTGTCTCGCCCGGACCCAGGAAAAAATCTTTCGCCCCTCGAGGTGGATGCCTCTCTGTGGAGCAGGGGCGGTGGTTCTCATGCAGAAGAAGGGACCAAGGGCAGAAACTCGCCCTTGGGTTTTTTTTTCCAAGACCATTTCCCCAGCGGAAAGAATTACTCCGACAAATAGGGATTGGAATTTGTTAGCCATAAAAACTGGCACTGGAGGAATCGCGACCTTGGAAGGGGCTTTGCCCCCCCAATGAGCCAATTATACACGATCTCAAAGAATTCTTCTGTATCTTCAGTCACTCAGCGCGCTAATCCACGCCAAGCCATGTGGTCGCTGTCTTCTCGCGCTTTGATTTCGGATCAACTTCCGCCGGAAAAAAAAACTACAAGTTGATGCTCTCATCCTGCCTTGGACCCCTCCTTGTTATCTCCATTACACTCCAGTTACATAGTTCTCCCTAACTTTAATTGTTATAAGCAATTCCTTGCCCTTCAGCCTAACTGTGGAAAGAATACCTTCGCGAGGCGCACCTCCCCCTCACGCGCTCCGCGCTGGATTCTAAAGTTGTGGTATTGCACCTGGATGGGCACGCTGGCATTCTGGACGCTCTAAAAGACACCTTCAGTCTAATCTCTCCCCACGCTTCTCTATTCCGCCCCGTGCCGAACTCTGGACTAGGACACAGGAGATTTTGTGAAAGGACTGGTTTTATCTGGGACCGGGATAAGCAAATAAAAATAAACACTACACACACAAAAAACTCACCCGCACTCGCGCGCAGGGGAGTCTAGGTCTTCTGCCCCTTGCCCACGCAGGAGTTCCATGGTCAATTTCCGCTCTAATGGACTTCGACACCGACCTTCCCGTCTTTGGAATACTGATCAGTTTTGGTTGTCCCGAGTCGAGACGTTTTTTCAAAGGATGGCGCTTTTCTATCATTTACAGGTCTGCATCCGCTCTCAGGCGTGCTACACTCTACTTTGAACCACATCTTCCGTTTAACGGTGCCCCACGTCCCATCGTTCTCGGGACGTTGTGCCGGTCTAATTTGTCTCCAAGTATTACTGGCGTGCTCCTTCCCCCCAGCTCCAGGGTGTTGCAAGTTAAAGTTGGACTTTTCTTTCGGATTACACCCGCGTCCAATGGTAAGGTGGAGAGGAACCCCCCTCTCTCTCACCATCAGGTGCCCCCATACCTTCGCCAAATTGTCTCGGCCGTTCAAAGAGAAAGGTCCCCCTCCGGTCTACTGCCTGGGTATCGTTTCCCCCCCCCCCCGCCGAAGATTCTCGTTAACTCTATCTGGACTTGAATCCCCCCCCCCCCCCCCTTGGTCCCCCCCTCCCCCCCCTATAGAAGTTCCCCCCTCCCTTCTATACTAGTCTTCCCCCATGGGACTGCATCCCCACGCACCTGTTCCCGTCCCTTCTGCCTTCTTGCACTCAGAGGTTCACAGCGTAGGGACCCCCTGGTCGAGCGACATGACTAACCATCCTTGGGTGCAGAGCGCCATCCCTGACAGCTAGCTGTGCCCGCCATGAAGTCGCAGGCGGACTAAGAAGAGGGAAACCATCCCGATTTTCGCTGGTTGCCCCCCCCCCCCCTCCCGTTATAAGGTCCTTGTGTCTTACTGCCACCACGCTCGGGTCCCGGTCTCAATAATCCCTTGTTATAAGCGGCGGTCGCACGGTTCCTGGGGCAATTTGAGGTGTGTTTAAAAGCGGTAATCAATCCTGTATGCCTTAAGCTCCGGCTCCCTCCCACCCCGCGTTAATTTCCAGACACGTATTTCATTATCGCTGCTGAAGCCTGTCCTGTGCTCAATCGTTTCTCGACAAAGTAGTGTCCCCTATATCCCCTGATGACGGGAGGCATCCAACGTTACGTTAAAATTGTAAAAGAGACAAATTTCTGGCTTTGAAGTCCTATCAGAGGGGAATCGACTACTTTTATCAGTCGATTGGGAGGGATTTTGGACCGGAGGAGAGATCGTGGGAGCCGGGGGGTAGGTGGCAGGTCTCTCACCACCACACCACACACACTCAAAAACCACAAAACACAAAACAAGGCCCCCCCCCCCCCTCCCCCCCCCCCCCCCCCCCCCCCCCCCCCCCCTTGGCGAAGGGACAAAAATACTGGATCGTTGAACTTGCTAAAGATGAGTTTCTTCTTTCAGAAAGAGGCCCCTGGTTGGGGATTAAAAAAAAAGAGTGAAAACAAAAACAAAAACAAACAAACAAAATGGGGGGGGGGTACTGTCCCCCCTCCCCCGGTT
This sequence comes from Phyllomedusa bahiana, assembly GCA_025379985.1. Lineage (NCBI taxonomy): Eukaryota > Metazoa > Chordata > Amphibia > Anura > Hylidae > Phyllomedusa > Phyllomedusa bahiana. The sequence goes on from JAODAL010013911.1 coordinate 14,362, forward strand.
CCACCCCCCCCCGTGTCCTGCAGCCATTGGGGTCGGGTGGAAGGCAAGGGCTCGCTCACGGGGTCTGCAACGGGGGAGAAAGGAAGTTAGAGGGGGAGAGGTGTGAGCACCGCAGGGCGTGAGGTGGGCGGAATAAAAAAAAAAAAAACAAAGGTGGCGCGCCCCCTGGGGGTGGGAGATAAAAAAAGGGGGGGCCCTCGTCCGGGGGGGTTCTGGGTTCCCTCTGCTACGGGTCCCTCGTGGAGTCCCAGGCGAAACTATTCCACGTGGCCAGCGCTCCTGGTGTCCTCACGGTCTTGCCGGGATGCTGGGGGTGGTATGGGCGGAGCGGCCGGCCGGCGGGACGAGTCCCCGCGGGGGTGGGCTTTTCCCGCCCCCGTGGCTGCGCGTGTCCAACCCCCCCCCCCCCCCCCCCCCCAGTTCGGTGGTGTTGTGTTTGGGTATTCTGGTGAAATTTAAAGGGGCCAGCTGCGTGCAGTAAAAGTAAATCTTGGGTTGTTGTGGACCGGTGACAACTCCTCCCACCCCCTTATACCCCCCCCCCACCACCCCAACACCCACCCCAACACACAAAAAATATAAACACTATTGTAACATGTTTCCGCCCGGCATTCATTGCTCGGAATATATAGTGCTTACTAAGGGCCCTTCTAGATGAAAGGTTTCCTGTCCTTTTCCTGTTCTACCGTGTACATGCCGAGACCCTTACGCACCCGTGTGTGTGCTTGACAACGAACCTTCGCAGCCTGTCCTTGAGCACTACGGCGTCCACGTATCTGGCACGACATAAGGTTCTAGTGGTGGGGTCCTCGCACTGGCATTGGGCTGCCGCCGAAGCAAGTAGAGGAAACTCAATCAATAAAAGAAAAATCAAAACAAAAAAAAAAAAATGTGGGTGGCGACTACACACACAAACACAAACCACTGGTGGTAGTTTCGCGGAGCAATTTCATCCGCTTGTCGGCCCCCGCCCCCACCCCCCCCCCCCCCCCCCCCCGGGCGGGCTCTTTGTGGGTTTTTCCGGGGCGCTACTTAGATTACGCTCCACTCCGGTACGGTGTTTACACCAACGCTTGCGGGTGGCAGCCGAACGGAATCCATAAGCATCGAAAAGAGAATTTTCCTTGAGAGTCCAGATATCAATACAGAACCCCACTCTGTAGTTAAAGTTTTGTGGAAGATAATATTCAATCTAGAAATATACATCAACTCCCCGACCAGATCAGAAAACACCTCTACATGCATACTTGTAGTAGGCGAATATTTATTAAATGTCTCTAATGTGTGGGTATAGGGGATGCTGCATGAATAATCGTTTTTAAATGGAAATACCTTTTTGATTGATATAAGTCATAATTGTTATAGTAATTTAAGCAGTATTGTATTTATTTATAATATAAGTATAAGTCGTTATGTTGAAATTGCAATCTAGTCCCCCCCCCCGCCCCCCCGTAATTAAATATGCTAAATACATTTTATCCCAAACCATACGTTAAGTGAGTGTGAAGTAGCCCCCCCCCCCCCCCCCCTGGTGGGTTGAAAAGGGGCACACTTTAAATGGTGTAATTAATGTGTTCTTATATCAGGAAAGTACACGACAGTACCTCTAATCTTTCCCCCCCCCCGCGCCTCCTGGTGTTGCCTGTTCACGCATGGGTTGAGCTTAGTGACAGTGGCCCCCCATGTTCGTGTGTTCGTAGCATGATTAAAGAGGTTAACCCCCTCCTGTATTTTTATTGGCATCGCCTTACTTGTGGTGACACACAATTAAAACCGCACCCATATACAAAGTGGCCAATCTGGATGTAACCGGGGTATTTTTATGAACCCCACCCCCCTCCGCTGCTATATTAATCCCGATGCTCCAGTGAAATGTAGGTCAAAAAGATCAATATATAAACTACCCCCCACCCCACCCCCCCCCTCCCCCCCCGGGTGTATGAGGGGACATAGGCTTGCTAGCAGTCAACTCTAATACTAGCCGGGCCAAAATCGGACAGATGAAGACCCAAGTTACCCACCCCCCCCTGCGGCAGGATCGTCTTAACTGGGTGGGGGGGGAATCGCGGCTACGTGTGATCTAGGCGAACAGTTGGGTATGACTGTGCTCCCACCCCCCCAAGGGGGAGTAAGAGATGATATAGTAGAGACATTGAAAACACCACCCACCAACACATGACTCAAGGGGGTTATGGAACCTTAGATCGGTTATCCCTTAACAGTTGATCAACTTCCCTCGCACGAAATATCATTTTGCTAATAATTAGTTGATTGTTGAGAAATTAGCTAAAACTGGAACACAACAGAATATACAGATTTTTTTTGTGAGTGTAAACCATCATCACCAAACCTCGACTCCCCCCCCACCCCCCCCCCACCAAACCACCCACACCCCCACACCAACCCACATCCCCCGCCCCCCCCCCTCGGTGTACCTTGGGGTTGGCTTGATCTTTGCTGCCCCAGTCATGCTGGCAACATTGGTTTGCTATTCACCTATTCTCATTCAGGCTTGTGAACTAAAGTAATGTGCTGGGTATGGGCGGGTGGAAAGTTTTGACGGGAGGACGACGCACTCGTGAACGTGATCGGTATGTAGGTGGGGTTCCTCTTTCCCTCTTCTATCCTTCCCACCGCCCCAAACTCTCTCAATTCCCCCCATGTTGGTGCCCCCCCCAGAGTGAACATCATTTGGGCCTATCCCCTGGGGAAAGTGTGTGTCATATTGGATCCTTAATCGTCTGGGATGTGGTTCCAGTTGTTGGTGTCACACTGTATGTACGAGGAGAGTGTCGGGAGGTGCCAAATTTTTTCTCTCCCCCTTTATATACTAAGGGTTGAGTTGTACATTTCTCCTCTCCCTACCTAGGAAAAAATGGATCTAGGGAAGATGCGCTCCTTTCTCAACTCTCCTATTAATGCGTCATTATTAATGCATGTGACTTTAATACATATTTCCATGAATGTTGCAGAAGGTATTAATAAAAAAGCCAACTACAATTTTACAGATTGTCCTAATCTAAGGAATAACATGTGAACGGACAATTCCTTTTTCCTTGTTATTTTTTGGATGTTTGTTTATTTTATTGAAATCGTTACTTTTACGAAAGTGGCCCCCCCCCCCACCGCCCAAATACCAAATCCCCCCCCCTCCCCCCCACTCGCCCCCCCCCTCCCACCACCCGTACAACCCCAAAAAACACCAACCCCCTAATACCCATTCTTACCCCCCCCCCCCCAACTTTTTATAAATTCCTAAAAAACAAAAAAAAAAAAATCCACAATATAAAAAAAATCATAAAATAGTCCACTAAATGATAAACGTTAAAGATGTAGTAAGAATGGGTTTTCCTATTATATCTTGTCTTATGGGCATTTGTGTTATAGCCGCCGTGTACGGTAAATGGCAGCTAAGAAAGTTCATAAGGTTTTAGAGCGCATCCGGGCAATTAAGGTTGGCCCCCTCGATCCATTAATTTTCGCCCCCCCCGAATAGCCAAAACAAAAAGACAGCAAAATGAGAGTCAAAACAATAAAAACAAAAAAACTAAATAAAGGAATTGGAGGAGGGGGCGGGGTTATGTGTGTTTTTTATCTAAAGTTTTTTTTGAGCCGTGGGGTGTGGTGGGGGGCCCGTTTGTTTGCTCGTGGGGCGGTCGCCGCCACCACTTTTATAGTATTTCAATTTACAAAAAAAAGATGTACATAAAAAATTATGAGAGATTACAAGGTGTACCATCAACTTACAAAAATAAAAAAAAAATTAACGAATATAAAACTCATTAAAATAATGATAGCTAGAGAGGGGGGGGATTGTTGGTGTGAGGGGGTCAGGGGAATACCTCCATCCACCCACCACCCCATACTCACCCCTCCCGCTTATGACGACTTTTATGCACCGGCCCCCCACCATCGGCGTATCAGTGTGGCGTGGCGGATGGTTGAAAATAGGGTGGAGGAAGAAAAGATAGCAGTCCAGTTATATGGAGCCCGCCCCCCCCCCCCCCCCCACCAGGGGATGGGAATAATCCTAGCCCCCGGCGTCATAAGTGCTAAACAGATGGCAATTGTCACTTTACAAGTTCTCACAGCAAATTCCCCTCCCCAGAACATAGGTGAAGTGTTATAGATTTTAGTATGCTGCTCAAAAAATGGCTTGTGTTCTTTTGAAGGCTTATTTGGCCTTATGGTGAGTTTTTTCGCGATCCTGTTTTTTACTGAGATTTGATTTTGCCTGTTGTTGTGGGGGGGGTTGGGGTGGTTGTACTCCCTGGGGGGGTGCATTTTTTCCTGCAGCTGTTTGGTTTTCTATCACATGATCTATTCACTCCACCCACCCCTCGCCTCCGGGAGAAAAGTCCCCCCAAAAAACCTCTCTCCCCCCCGGCCGCTTGACGGAGAAAAAGCGATTATAAAAAAATGCGAACCAACACCCGTTGATGGTTTTGTAAATGTGGTGTGTGTCTAAAATAGCCCCCGCCGGGCCCGGGTTTTGTGGGGGGTGAGGATTATTTGCGTCGGAAATTGGCAGGACTGTTTTTGTTGATGGGTCGTAAGATGGAGCGTGTTCACCCCCCCCCTCCAAAATAAATATAAGGTAAAGCAGTCCAAAAAAAAACAGAAACCACAGCCAAAATATCTCTTTTACATAAGTTCTGTTGACATTCCCGGATTTACATATGAATGAGAAACTGTTTGTGTTCAAAATTGCGTCAGTGTGCGTTCTTGCTGTCTTCTAACGTCCTGTTTCACCGTAAACTATATATACATACCTTAGTTTTAAAATATTTGTGTAGATTTAAACCTGATTAGACCCCCCCCCACTGTTTGTGCTGCTCCCCCACCCCCATTTGTCTACTATTTTTCTGGAAATCTGGCCAGCCTTATGCAGATTTTGCAAAAGGGAAAAATCCCCCTATAAGTATAATTATTTTAACTTAAAAACAAATGCCCGCAATAAAACTCTGATGAGAGAGTGGGGTGGGATGTCTATTTTTGTTGGAGGTGAGGGTTTAAAATAGAAGTAGGGTTGATTGGATGGGGGTTTTAGATGGTGTTCCTAGTGTTGATGCGCCCCCAAATTGTGCGTACCAACAGTGGGGGGGTTTAATGTGACTCGCCGTTTTTATACAATTTGTGTATGTTTTATAAAGACTAGCAAATAAGGATGGTTTTCCACTGTCTGTGGGGTTGGGTGGGTTTGGTTGGGTTTTTTGATTGCTTTTTCACTATTGTGCGAGGATCCCCGCGGCCGCCACAACAACAAAAAAAACAACCAAACCACACCCCTTCCACCCAGCAAGGCTTGGTGAGGGTAAGTTTGTGATAATGAAACCAAGAAATAAAAATTCAAAAAATGCGACCAAATAAGATGTTGCTTTCGTGGGTGGAAAGGACGGTAAAAAAAAAACAAAAAAAAAAAGTTAAATAAATAATTAAAGTTGCCTATGAGAAGGCTTGACACTGCGCTCTGTGCTTAAAACAATCATATGAGATTGGTGTGGCTAGCCCCTCCGTGAATGGCGGGTAAACCGCTACCATGTCCAATGTGTTTTTGCCCCAAACACTGATCAAGACACTTTTTTCGGTTCTGGCTATTAGCGTATAAACACTCTCCCCCACACATACCATAAATCCCGGCTTCCTGTATATAACCCCGGTATTTTTTCCCCACCCTCGGTCCCCCCATAAATATGTTATTAAATGGAATAAAAAAAATGTATGAGATTGTCGTCGATTCGAATTAGTGTGGGTGGGAGATGAGAATGGGAATTGTGGTTATGTCCCACTGGTGTGACTGTAATTGGTCTCTTTGAATTGTGTGTGTTGGTATTTCTATTGCTTATTAACAGGTTGGGTTCCTACAAGTTTAACAATAAATAAATTTTTCCTCCCGTCTTAGTGTGTGTCACTGACAAATTTGTACCACAACCCCCGCCGAGGATGGTATAATTACTTTCCCCCCCCCGGAAAACAATGAAGGGGGAGTTTTAACAATTTGGGAGGTCTTGTGGTATTTGGGGGGGGGTGTCCTGCTGTGCGGGGGGGTGGTTGTTGGGGGGGAGGGGGGGGTAGGGTTTTGGGGCTATTAATGAAGAGGTCGTAAGGTGTTTCCGTAGATAACATACATGATGCCAGATTGGATCGGGAATTAAAGTTTCTGGGGAATCTGTCATTTTTGGTTATTAATATTATGGTCTCCCTGGTGTGATCCCTAGGAATTATGCCCAGGGTGTGTGAGTTGTTCTATAAAATTGATAATCTTATTGAACCCCTATCCCCCATGGTCCCCCCCTAGCGAATTGGTCCCCATCTGGTGGCATAGTTTTGACCCCCCGAATATACCCTCGCATTTTGTTTATGATTTCATCTGGCTCTCTATTCCTACTCCCCCCCTTGGAGGGTGTTTGATCCCCCTTTTCCCCCCCCCCTCCTTTCCTTGTTCTATTGGGTGTGAATAATAACACACAAAGGCACTCGACGTAACACCCTTGGGTGGGGAAAATCCTCTACCCGTTTTAGTGGGGGAGTGGTTCCCCCCCGAGATTTTGGTAATGAGTCTTGCGCCAACTAAGGCAGTATTGATATGTATAATTGTTGGTATAGTGATCAGGTTGTCTAAAACCCATTGTCTTAGTGGTGTGGTGGATTATGCTGCTGAATGAGGGAAATTTTTCTTGGAACTGATACATAGGATGGGTCAATGCGTGAGCTACATTTAGAGGCACACAGAGCAGCTGCTTTGGGGCCTAAGAGAATCTCGCTAGATCCGTTAGACATGTTGTATGGAACTTTCATTTTTGCTAAGGATCATTGCCACAACCAACATACTTTATGCCCCCCCCCCCCACCCCCCCTCCCCGATTCTCTCATCTCACACCTCTCTCACACTCATATGAGGTGTAAATTATTTATCACAGTTTACAAGCGAAAAATCACATTGTTAGGGATGGCCGACGACCGAACTTTGGGCTGTGTAGGCACTGGGTTTTTTGTTTTTTTTTTTTATAAACATCAATTGGTGGGGGTGGGAGTTTGATGGTGGGGTTGCGGCGCCGGGGGCGCCGCGTGGTTTAGGAGACTGATAGCCGAGACGCCGATGTATAGATTGGTCTTTGGTAAGGGCATTGCCGGAGCACAGCTATTTTTTTTTTATTTTTTTTTTTTGTGATTTTTTAAAAAAACAAGTGTTTTCAGTCAGGATTTTGTACGCCGAGATTTGGGTTATTTTTGAATCACCTCATGGAAAATCATAGAAGGGTTACTAAAAAGTGTCCACATAGACTTAATACAAAAACAACCTTTACCCAGGGATAAAGGACGTTTTTTTTTTCCCCCACCCCCCTGCTTCGATTATGCCACCGCCGGACACGGGAGGTGGCTTGGGCGCGTTTTTGAAAAAATACATTTTGCTTCGAAAAATCAGATCCCCCCTCCCCCCCCCCCCCACCCCCCCCTAACCCCACAAAAAATCGACACAGTACAGGGAGTCCAGGAAAAGAAAATTTACTATTGGAAGTCTATTGGCTGAATGCCCTTCTCCGGGGCAATTATTTTTCCTCCTAGTTTAAACACACACACATATGGGCACGGTTTGTTGGCACACCCCACAAAAAAAACCCAAGTGATTGCTTGCTGAGGAAAAATCTGACGGAGTTGTTTATAAAATTTAACCCCACTTCCAAAACCGATATACAAACAACCATCATCATCACACCATATTTATCCCCCAAAAAATAAAAACAAAAAAAACAAAAAAGTGTTTACCTTCACTCCCACCCCCACCCATTACCCCAACCCCAACCACAACCAAAGAAAAAAACACCCAAAACACCAAACAACCCAACACCCCCAAACCTGCACTTGAATGTGCAGTTCCCCCTCCCCCCCCCACCCCTTCCCCCCCCCCCCCCCAAGGCCAGTAACCTATGAGGTTCAGTTCTAAGCATGAGGAGAGGTTTTTTATTTTATTTTAAACTGGCCTTCCCGCCAGCATCTATAGTCTATATAAGATAGACATACTGAAGAAAAGCTTAATCAGCGATATAGTATGCCCCAACTAAATGAAATACATTAGTACCTCCTACCCGAGCCCAGGGAGACCCCTCCTCCGGATAACACTCGACTGTACTGACGGAGCGTTATGTTTGAGCTGCTTTTTTATGATGGTTGCGGTGGTTGGGGGAAGAGCCCGCCCAGTTCGAAACCCAATTCCCTAATTGGCCATTCGCTAGGGGTGTCGTTGGGGATAATTGTAGAAATCACCCGTGTTCTACGCCCCAATTTGTAATAGACATGGTGAAGGAGTAGTCGCCACACCCCCTTAATCGCTACTTAAGGCGCCCCAAAACCTCCTAAGCGGTATCATAGAACACCCCCGGGATGGGGGGCGGATGTGCTTGGGGAGAGCGGGCGCGTGGGCCAGGGGTTTTATAAAGTAAAACACACTTTGTTGATAATGGGCGGGTTTTCCCCCACCACCCCACCAAGCACCACCTTACCAACCACACTCATACCCCAGAGCGGCCCACAACACATCCGCCACCGTACCAAGAGAGCCGCTCCTCCCGCCTCGCTCGGTATTTTTGCCGGTATGTTTTACCGGAGACCCCGTTGGACGCCGCCAGCCCCATAGAGGTTTAAAATTATAGAGATCAATAACCTACCCATCCCCAAACACACCAACTACGCTTGTTGTTGCTACACTTTTTGCGTATATTTTCCAGCACAACACAGGGCTTTCTATTCAGTGGGTCTCATATGGGTAGATCTGGACAATGGAGTTGTGGTCTCGGACCCAGCCCCGCCCAAATATAGGGTTGGTCCCCCCCCCTAGTGCCCCTGGGTGGAGTGGGGAGTTGTGTTTTCTTGTGAGTTTGGTGATCAAGTGTAGATGTAGGAGTGGCTCGTATTAACTTCTATTCGCCCGGCCCGTGGGAAAATCGATTATATACATGGTATTAAGTTAATGGTACCTTTCTCACAATAGCACATGTATATGGTAAATTCCCCTCGCCGCAGGTCCCCCCCCAAAAAATAAAAAAAAAAAAAATAAAAAAAACAAAAAAAAAAAAAAAAACAGAGCATTGTTTTTACGAAGCTTTTATTGTAAGTTATATTCACTGTGTTTATATATCCTACCCAACCCACCATTTACCTCCGCCCCTCCCCCCCTCTAGTGAATGTTCCACACCTCGACTAAGGTTTTTTTTTGGTCCCCCCCCCTGACGGGTTATTTACGCTGTAATTCCCAGAGACAAACACAAAAAAAAACAAAACAAAAAAAAAAAAAAAACAAAAAAAAACCGTGGCTCCAAAAGGCCTGGTATCACTGTTTATCTATAGATCAGCTTGTCTTTGCATCTAATGTTTCTCCCCCCCCCCCCGCATTTCTAAACTACAATTCTTTAAAATTTCCCCCACTAAATCACCCCCACCTTACTTTCCACTGCCCCAACTTTCCCCCCGCCCCCCCCACCCCCCCCCCCCCCCCCCCCCCCCCACCCCCCCCCCCACCCCTTTTCCTGCCAAAGAAGTGATCTTGTCATATCTAAAGTACATGTCATCGGGCAGAGTTAATCCGAGCATTACTATACCCTGCTGGCGTCCGTGTTTTTGTTTCCCTCATTCAATTCCCACACTTGCAGAAGGGGGGAGGGACCCCACCCCGTTTTCCCCCTCCCCGTGCAATAGGATGTCCCCCCCCCCGATGTAACAGTTACTTGAGATTAGTTTGTGTATTGATGTAACATTATGAACATTCACAAGATATGTTGCAAGCTTAGGAGTTGCTCTTACACTGTATGCAGTAGGTGACAATTGTGCGACGAGTTGTTGCATCGACGATACAAGAATGGACACCGTAAAGATATAAAGTATGGTTCGTTGGGATGGCGCGCTATTCCTATCTGGATAGAGAGTTTGAAATTTGAAATAATAATATTAATACAGATCACCTTCGTTTCCCATTATGTAATCTAAATTTATACAAAACATAATTGGCATTGTCGCATTCCAAAATGCCAAAATATAAAATTGTGACATTATTTATTTTGGACAATAAATGTCTAGTATTAAAAATACCCAATACCAGAATGGCTATTTCTTTGCAAGTTCTTTTCCCATAAAGAAGTGATGAAAAGTGATCAAAAAGTTGTATGTACCAACAAAAGTTGCACGCTACCTGTAAAGGCCATCTCTCGTCACTTAACAATACAAGAGGCAATAGGTCGTAAGAAAATAGCCAACCACATACCATAACATTTTATTTTTTTTTTTAGTAGTAGTAAAAACAATAACAAAAATTATTTAAATTTGGTATCACTGGAACATTATGACTTCCGCGACCATAAAGTTAACATGTGGTCGATTGTAACAATTTTTAGAAGAAGCTAGTGAATAAAAAAAATGGTAGAGCTTCCTTTATCTTTTGAAAATAAAAACTGTAAGAAATTGGCCATAAAAAACAACCAGCGGGTTACCTTAGTTTGATATATACACTCATAAAATGAAAAATCATATCTTTCAAAAATAGCAGTCTGCTTTAAAAACTTCAATACAACCAAATATACCTGCTTGATGTATTCAACTCCTGAGAAGTATGCATACAGCAATGATAAAAGGGGGAAAATCTCTCCTTGGGGAGAGCCACCAATGAAATTGCCGTCTGTGTGAGGATTTACTTGCACGACTTTCATGATCTCAGCCTGAATGTTTTGTTTAAAGCAAAGCGATTATGGAATAAGAGCTTGAGGAGCTACTCCAGCAGAAGCCACTCCATATGTTGTTTAACGAGTTGTAGGTTTAAATCTCATTCCATCACATGCAGCTTGCAGGAAGCCTTACAATTCGTGCAAGTGATTTGAGCTCAAACCAGCTTAAGTTCATCTGCAGACAGCTGTTTTTTGGGTGTATTTGCCAGTGGCTCATCTGTGCAGCACTAAAAGAGTTACACGGTTGGCTTGGGTGAGAATTAAGATTGGCTCTAGAAGGGGGCAGAAATCTCTCCCCGCAACCTTCGCGCCCTTGCGCGCCTCCCCCGCTCCCCCCACCCCCCCCCCCCCCCCCCCACAATCCATGGCCCCACCTTCAGCACATGTTGAGTAGTGCCACCGAATACATTTTTCGAGGTGCCCTAAGGAGTTCTATGCATGACCTCATCTGATTGTTTTGCAGTAAAGCAGAAGAAAGGGTAGTTGGAAAGAGGCTGAGGAACTCCACAGCGCCATTCTATTGGATTGTTAGTTGTATCCTCAATTCACATGCTCAGATCGTCAACAGTTTTGTTGTATTGCGATTTGATAGAGCCCAGACAAGTTCGCTTTAATACCTTTTTACTGCTTATGATATTTAAAAAAACACAGCAATTCTAAAAATAATATTTTTGGGGGAGGGATGGTGGTTTTAATTACGAATGTTTGCCAGGAGCAGATATATGAAAGAATGGATAACTAATTGATTATCTCTTGCAGTGTACGATGTATGTGAGAAATTACACCCGTTTATCTATGTGGAAAAAACAATCTTATTTTTGCAATTCCATATTCTGAGAGCCAGACTTTAATGTGGCGTCTGTAGGCCTGCTATAATATAGTTAGTACCCCCCCCACCCCAATGCACCCCCCCCCCCCCCATGCATCCTCTGGGAACTACAGCGCGCCGCCTTGCACCACGATTTTGTTGTTACCTCGGGCAGTGTGCGGACGCATTTGTTATAATGGGTGTAAGCGATTTTAGAATCCACCTAGTTATTACTAAGCAGAGATGAAACAGAAATAGACAGCGCATACTATATTAGATTGAAAAATAAATAAAAAATAAATGTCTACTGAATCCATCCTAGGATTAGTGCCATGTTAGCAAAATGTGAATATTAGCCCTGGAACTTCTCACTAGCCATAGATGAGTTAGTACCAGCCAGTAGACTGAGACATGTCAGAAAATGGACAGCTATACAGTAAATCAATTAATAATGTTTAATATATAAAACACTTCTGTCAGGAAAAAGCCCGCCCGGGGTCGCTGGATGCCCCACTCGAGGGTCGACGGCACTGCACTGTGGTGTGTCCGTGAACGTTTGCGCTGCTACCCTAGCGGGTGCAACAAGGTCAGCCAGATGACTGTTCCACTGTTAACCCCTGGTCCACACGGGCACAGGGATGAAACCAGGGAGATAGTGACGAGACGGAACCACATCCTCCTCGTCCAGAATCTCTGAATGGCTGCCACCAGTTTCTAGCGGTCATCGCAGTTATAAGAAGGTCCCGTTATCCAGACTTATAACAAGGCCGCAAACCAAGGCCATTCTCATTGGCATTTAATTGCACCATTGGAGTGCCCACACGAGGACATAATATATACAAAATGGATAATAATAAACCTTTTTATATAGACATGTAATACCATCTAGCCGCGCTCCCTCGCCCCTCTCCTTTTTTTCCTCCCCACCCCCCCCGCCCCCCCCCCCTGTAAATTGACCCGTAGTCCAGAGAACTATGAACAAGTGCTTCCTCAATAGCACACTGCATTAACTACAAGTATGGGTAACAGACGAAATGGGCAGTAGAATGAATGTGTCCAGGTTACCTATTGGATGGCTTGGTGCTTGGCCCCAGCATGGGGGGCTCGTATGTGCGCCTGGCCCCTGCTGTGTGGTATGCTCCTGGAAATGTCTTAGGTACCCCCTCCGATGGGAATCAACAGTTTGTAGCACAACGGGCGCCCCCTGCTTTTCGTTTTCTTCATCTCTTTGATGGGGACAGCCCATGTGGCCAGCCCACTGAATTTTCACACCACCTCACACCACGGGGACGCGTTATGGAACTCTCCCTCCCAGTCAGCGCGTCATGCAGTTTCTGACAGAAACACTCAAAAAAATGCGTCATAACGCATCGGCAGGGAATCGGGCATCTGAACCGAGCGGTATGCCCACCATCAGACCGGCTGGGACCTTACACTTAGCCCGGTTTTCAGACATCCTCCTAGTGCCTATGCGACTGCCCTAGTCCAGATTCTGGATTTTCTCGGTCCTCCCTGCTCATGCATGCATGGGAGTGGTGGCTTTGTGTGCGGGGAGGGTCGTCGCCCTTAATTGTTAAAGATATGAACTCTCACCCATGCGACTCAGTTCGGGATCTACCGCCTATAAATATATATGAAATATCGGAGATGGGACGGCTGGGTTGTTGATAATTCTAGTCTGTTGAAGCTTGTGGGGGTTTGACCGGGCACAGCATGTTTCTTGGAGCCACTAATTATGTGAGAGAAGCCCTTTCTTTTGAGGTGTCCACAACTCGCTGCTGTGCGAACTTCCTATAGATAGATGCCTTTACAATGGGTTCTGGGCTGTGGGATTACACGTTGTTTAGGAATTGAGCTGTTCATCCTGGAGGGTACTGCGACGGGCCATATGTGCAGATGTGTGACTAGATACGAAATTTGAGTGCATTTTCCTCACACCTCCCCCCTTATAGAGCGAGCGCTAGGGGCAGCACCGTGTCTCGTTTGCCCCTACCACCAGGCGCAGGCGACCACTCTCCCTGTCGGGACAAACCCATCGGACGATTGCCGTGGTCCTCGGCCCCTTCCGCGTGCGACGAATGTGCGAAGTTGTACTGTTTGCAGAATGCAGGCTCCAGCGTAGCCAACCTCCCATTGGTTCCGGAGACCTTGTGCCTAACCAGCCGTCAGAGGGTTGTGGTCTGTCTCCACACATGAAATGACCGTCCCGCCCTTATAGGATTAGGGCTTTGCAGCAGCTGCCAGGGCCCATGACTATCGCCCAAGGTATTCTTTCTCGCATGGTGCGAATAGGCCCTCTTCTCTTGCGCCCTCTCAGAGAAGCTTCCGGATACTCAAGGTAATCAATAACGGGTATTGTTTCAGATGTGCCCAAGTGTGGAGAGTCCACCTGGTGAGCACTAGCACCGAGGACAATGTCACTGGCTGTCGGTCGTAGGTTGATACTATAAACTGCCTCAGTGACTATAGACGCGCGGCCAATATATCTTGCTAGTACTGCGCTGGAGCGTGGACAAGGCGCCTTGGAGGGCCTTGGAAGGCCCGTGCATCTTTTCACAGTCGTGTTGTGTCCATCGACTGCTGGAGGCGAAACCTATTTCCGGAGTGAGGTCTGTCAAGGAGCCATTTGCCAGAGCGCTACTTTAGCATGGAAGACAAACCTCGTCTATAGTACCCAGCGGGGTCGCGTGTATGCCCGGCCGCCCGGAGATTGACCCTGAAAGAAGGCGACGCTCACCTGCATTTTTGGTACTGGGGGTGGGCCAGGATGCGATGGCATCCACTTTTTCCGGGCTCTCGGCCTTCAAGGCCCCCCCGAAGACACGCATCCCCGCCGTAATCTTGTGCGCTCAGGTAAGTGGACCCTCAACTCATGACCAGCTGGCAACTTTGTCGCTATAGGAACTATGTATGGTCAAGCCCATGCCTGGCACGGATACGTCCAAGAAACTGAGTCAGGTGCACTGGATGTGATCCATCCCAGGTGGGACATGAAAATTGTTTGTCATCCAGGTACGCGGCCTCGTACCCTTCAGTCCCTGAGCCAGAGTGTTGACATCAGCTGAAAAGTGGCCAGGGGCATTCTTCATGCCAAACGGCCATGACGGTGGACTCGTACCGTCCCCCGAATGGGGTGATAAAGGTGCTTGAGTGTTTCCCTTAGCCCCCCCACGGTGTCATGAGGGAATCTGATTCCAAGTATCCACGGGCTGCTAGACTCAACGTATGATGGCGTTGAACTCAAGTTTTGGGGTTCTTGGCCCCATATGTACGATGGTTTCATAAATCTATAGAACAAGGCCGGCAAACTGCTCGGAGCAGGTCAATCGATGCCTTGGCTTTGCGGTACGCATCGGTGGACCGTGACAGCGTTGAGCCCCTGTATGTCCAGCCCTAGAGAAACGGGTGGTCCGGAGGGATCCTCTATTGGATAACTGGACTGACCCCACAGCTTCATGCTTCTCGTCAATTCCTCACGTAAATCTCCTCCCCCGGAAGTGCCTGCTGCACTGGTGGGGGAGCCGGAGGATCCGTATGCTGAATGCCGGATGGGGAGGGGTGTTCCTCCGATGTCATGATGGGATAAGGCTGAACTCCCCATCTCTTCCAGGCACAGTTAGTGAACAATGCCCGGAAGGGGGGTGACGAGAGTTGAGCAAAGCTGTCCCCCCCCCCCCCCCCCCCCCCCCTTCGCGACCGTTGGGTACTACTGGAGCCGCATCTCACAAATCTCCCACATCCGTATGAGATCCACCTGTCCTGACTGGGACGAGCATATCCAAGAGGGCCTCGTCTCACCTTTCTGGGCAGGTAGCAATAAAAAAAAAAATTATTTTATTTTAAATAAATTAATTTAAATTTTAATACTTATTTTTTATAAATTTATAAATAATTACAAAAATTATTAAAAAAGGGAAGGGATCATGCCTCGCTACAGCTCATGATGCGCCTTATCATGATTCATGTGAAGGCCTTCTGCCCTTCCCCGCCGTCGTGGTCCAGAAGGTGACCAGGTACGCTGACTGTGTTGGTTGGCTGCGTGCCACGACAAATATGGGCCTTCCCAGGCCTGCCTGGAAGCTTGTCCCCCCTCCCTACCCCCCCCCTCTGTGTGTACGGGGGTCACCAGTACCCACACTTTCTGATCACCTGGATAGTTCCTCTGACAAGCAAGTTCTTTTCTGCCTACACACTGCTTCTAGGTCGGCCTCTGGGCCGTCTGACTCATATTCTCGTGACACCTAGCCTGCATCAAGGCCTGCGGGGGAGGGGGGGGGGGGGGGGGTGGGGGGGGGGTATTTTGTCATGGGCATACGCACCAAGACATAATCAATGAACGGATATGCTAAGGGGGTTGCCAGGTCTCCTTACCAGGCCTCCGTTCATCCAGAGCCAGGGGCCCCAGATACAAGTCGACCATACATGAGCTCGAAGGGGAGCGAACAGCCGTTGAGGGCCTTGTGCGAACTTCTCCGGTAAGCATATAGTAGGTGTGGGGAGGTAAAGCTCCACAGTCGACGCCCATGTGTGTCAACCAACATCTTAAGCATCTGCTAAGGGGCCATTGAACCGCTTCACATAGGCAATAGTCTTGCTGGGCTGGCAGTACGGGAGGCACCAGATGTTCACCTGATATCAGCTCTTACAAAGGACTCAACTTAACTGCCGACCATGAACCTGGCAGTCCCGCGCGTCTGCGTGAGCATTTCATGTGGTGAGACCCATCGAGAGAAATCTCCGAGATAAGGTGGTGGCCACCTTGTAGGCCGAATGGATGACAAGGCTACCGCTTGCCGAAGTACAGGTGTGGATTAGTCTAACTACCGTCAGTACGAAGCGATTTCCCGGAGATGCTTCTGGGAATGGACAAGTGGTACCAACTAAATCCACAACAAAAAAAAAACCCACTCTCCCTGGAAAGGCTCGTTATGATAGGGCAGAGGTACCAGTGGAGGCCATTTGGGCACTTGGCCCCGTCCTTAACCACCCTACTGACCAGGTGTCGCTAGAACGGCCCAGTAGGCCCAGCCACTTTTAGTCCCCAACTATGGCCAAGCTTAGAAATGCTGGGCCAGCGCTGTTGACTTTGGTAGTGGTAGCCATCTTTCGTTTTGTTTGTTTCTTTTTTATTTAGTATGATTTTTTAACATAGGTGTTGCCGGCCGATTGTGGAATCTCGTGCCGCAACCCGCCAACAACTCCTGCCGGGGCTGAACGCAGATAGTCGGTAGACCACCAACCATCGGTCCCTGGGCCAGACACCTCCGGTGAAGCCCGCGTCGGACAGTCACGCTTGGTTCAGCTGGTCCTGGTGTACTGACCACGGACCAGTACATTACGCGAACCGAGGGATCTCTCGTGAGATCCAAGGGTGGCGTGCCCCGTCCTGCCCTCCTTTAGAGCTTTATGGGCTGTCGTCAGCCCCGCTAAACGCCTGCCTGACAGAACTGTGACTAGACCAGACAGTGGCCAGAATGCGATGTGACTGCAACCGTTCATCTGCTACGGTTGCACTGAGACCTATATGTCCTGGCCCCTTCACTGACCCTGGCACTTGATAGTGAGTCACAGCACACTGGTGGTGCTAGCACAAGCTGATCATACAGATGGACTTGTTCCACTAGCTGCTTAACCCTCGTCCACAGGGCAAGCGGTAGAACCAGGGTAGGTGAGAGAGAGATACCACTCTTGTCATCCTGATATCCTGAAAAACTGGCTGACACCAGTTCTCTGCTCGGTACGTGTTATCACCAAATACGGGGACCTTGTTAACGATGGTATAACAGGCCGGAAACCAGCCTTGGAGCTCAGGTAGCCAATTAGTATAGTATTTAGAATAGAACCGAGTACCGCTGCGCCATAGAACTGCCTTATTATGATGTGTGAGGGGGACAGCCCCATGTGGCAGACCTCATAGATATCACACCCACACTAGACCCCTGGGACGGCTCTAATGAAATACCTGCCACATTTTAGTTTTTATTCTTGCTTGGTCATGCAGTTTTGACCAGAAGACGCAAAAATGGACTCATAACGCGACAGGGCATTTAGCACAGAACTGGGCCGGTGCCAACATCAGAACGGCTGTACGCTACTCTAGCCTCTGGGTATCAGACAGCCCTATCCTTATGAGACTCCACAGCGTCCTAGTTTGCGTTTCTCGGTCCCCCTGCCTCATGCAAGCCCATGCGCGAGTGGTGGCTATGTCTGAGGGGAGTTCATATTTTAAGATATGAAACCTTCGACATGGACCAGCTTATGAAGGATCGTCCTTATAATTCTATATAGAAATATCGGAGACGTGGCGGCTGGGTTGCGAATTAATTCAAGTCTTTGAAGCTTGGGGTTTTGAGGCAGCATGTGCTCTTGGAGCTAATTAATGGAGATGAGGACTTATTTTGAATGATACATCTCGCTGCCTGTGCCTCGAGACAGTCACTGAATTCAAGTCTTGCGGTCTTGGCTGCGCTGATTAATTGGTACTAAATTGAGCATTTCCTGAGAGGTGGAAGACCTATCTGAGTGAGAATAATGACTAGCATACTAGAAACTCTGAGGGCATTTTCCTCACAACTTCTAAAAGTGTTAAGAGCTCCAGTTAAGTTGGACCAGCAAACCCCCAGACCCCACCCACATCCCTCCACAAAATGATACATGATCGAGAGAAATGTGAAATAAGTAGAAATGTCATTGTAGTCAGAATATAGCCTATCATACAGTACAAAAAATAAAACAAGAAAAGAAAATGTATCAGTGTTTAGAAAGAGATCGTTAAAAATTAAAAGAAATATCAAGGTGATACTGTTCCAGGTTAGAAGACCCATTACACCCTAATTGTTCGTGTTGTATCGTGTTATTTTTACCATTATTTTTGTTGCACATTAAACTAATAGAATAAAGTGTGCGTGTAGAATCGCAGTTTTGCACAGAATCCAAGTATTTAACCAGTATATAGTGTCACTAGATATTACCTGACTGTAATTAGCTTATTGATTCAGTTTTTTATTGTTTTTAAAACATAAATGTATTTACTGATTGCCAGATTTAGAGCTGAGAAGGAATTTCTCCCCCTAAAATGGGTACAATTGGCATCTACGTCACTCATGTTTTGTTTTATTTTTTTTTGCCTTCCTCTGAGTCAACACTGAAGCACTGATGCCATTAGTCAGGGTCAATATTCGCCCATGAATGAACTAGGCTAGCTCAACAATATGCCCAGGTTTTGTCAGGTTGAAGTAAGGTGGTCTCAGTAAATAAAAGACTCATTACTGTTCTAATTGAAGATGTGTTGAGCAATAGAGTGTTGCCTCCCAGTGTGCCCATTTCTAATGTGAAGCATGATGTTTATTCAGTAGCTGTCAAGTATTCATATGAATGGAAAACATCTGTAGTAACATGTGTAATCTCCTGATAAGAGGCTGTAAATGTGGTCTTGTTGAGAATTGCTAAGCCTTTCGCAGGGCAGGGTCTGTGTCTTGACTCTTGTACCAAGTTGTATGTCTTTCAATGTTATGTATTGTATCATTTGACATGCATTATGCTATGATAACCCCCCTCGAATGTACAGCGCCATGGAATCAATGGCGCTTTAAAATAAATGTTAATAATAATAATAATAAATCTACCATAATGCCAATAGTCCTGAAGTAGAAGCTATAGGAATATTCTTTTGTCCTCTTTGGTGGAAAACATCAGTAAAATATGTTTTGTCTAGTGTCTGTAATTTCTTTGAATAGCTTATGTAAATATCAACTTTAGAGGAGTTGTCCAGGAAATAAAAAAATATTTTTAATGGGGCTAGGGTTGGTAAAAACTTGATTTTCGAGTTCGACATGGTATTCGACACACCATTTTAATAGTTTTCAGCATCTTTATGCACTTTTGGCGCCCATCCAATCAGTGCAGAGCACAGAGAAGTGTCAAAAACTTCATCACTGAGGTGTAGGTGCTAAAATCACATGACCATGTCATATATAATTCATTGTATTGCATTCTGAACAGCATTTTCAGCTTACTCTCTGTTCTATACAGACTGCTCTCTGTCTGCTTGCATGCAGGCACAAGATTTATTAGCGATTTTGGACAGGAAAAGCTGCTATTTAGATTAGTTAGGTAGTTAATTAGAGGGTTGTGCAGCAAGCTTAGGGAATCAAGATTTAGATAGCATTTTCCTCTCCAGAGACAGCAATAGTTAGGGAGTTTGGTATTGCTGGCTGCTTCTTTTCCACACCCAGAAGCTGTTATTTGGCGACATTTGAAGGCTCACATAACGCCTAACTCTCATATACATGGATATATTATACAGAGTGCTTGGATTTGCTTAATCATACTCAGTGCCCAAAATTTCAGTTTTTGCAGTATTTGGGGTGAAATCATTTTATAATATATGAAAAAAACTGAGATTCTTAGTTCGCATGTTTTTGGCCAAAAAATGCTCAAGCCACCCCCGGCTTACAACGGGATCTCAGGCGGGTGGTCCTACTCTATCTTATCTCTCACTAGGGTCAATTTCAGACCTCTCACTGTGCCAAACGGCCTCCAAAATGCAGAGAGAAAAATAAAAAAAGCACCTACATTACAAAGCATAGTGCATTGATATAACAGCCTGTGGAGGTGGGCGTGGTACAGGAAACCAAGATGGAGGTATCCATTCCCCCTTATATAGTTTAAAACCAATATGTGCCAAATACAACGTATAGTTCTGCACATGGAAATCTCCAAAGAAGCATTTTATGCTATCTACAATATATGAAAAAAACTTTGAGATTCTTAGTTCGCATGTTTTTGGCCAAAAAATGCTCAAGCCACCCACGGCTTACAACGGGATCTCAGGCGGGTGGTCCTACTCTATCTTATCTCTCACTAGGGTCAACTTCAGACCTCTCACTGTGCAAAATGGCCTCCAAAATGCGGAGAGAAAAATAAAAAAAGCACCTACCTTACAAAGCATAGTGCATTGATATAACAGCCTGTGGAGGTGGGCGTGGTGCAGGAAACCAAGATAGAGGTATCCATTCCTCCTTATATAGTTTAAAACCAATATGTGCCAAATACACCGTATAGTTCTGCACAGAAAAACATTTCTGAAAAAAACAATGCAAACCTGGGTGCCACTGGCATGGCTGCAGCACATAAATATATGCACACAGTCCAATACCAGTGGCACGCCACTGCTAAAAGGGCGAAAATCACCTGGAAATCTCCAAAGAAGCATTTTAAGCTATCTACAATATATGAAAAAAACTTTGAGATTCTTAGTTCGCATGTTTTTGGCCAAAAAATGCTCAAGCCAAGTCCTACTCTATCTTATCTCTCACTAGGGTCAACTTCAGATCTCTCACTGTGCCAAACGGCCTCCAAAATGCAGAGAGAAAAATAAAAAAAAACACCTACCTTACAAAGCATAGTGCATTGATATAACAGCCTGTTGAGGTGGGCGTGGTGCAGGAAACCAAGATGGAGGTATCCATTCCTCCTTATATAGTTTAAAACCAATATGTGCCAAATACAACGTATAGTTCTGCACAGAAAAACATTTCTGAAAAAAAAAAATCATTTTATAACACACCGTCTTATTCTGAGTAGAAAAGTTCATTTTTACAGTTTTGGGGGTTCAGTAATTGTATAACTCACCATCTTCAAATCTTCTATACAAAGAAATATATTTTAAATAGTGGTTGGTTGGTGAAAATTATACTGAGTGGAGAAAAGTTCATTTTTGGCAGTTTTGGGGGGGAAATACCTTTCAAATATAATGTGTTTTATTGTCATACAGATATATATCCAAGAAATAGAGTTCTTTCTGTTGCTAAATCTTACTCAATGCCAAAAAGTGTAATTTTTCCAGAGTTTAAGCCCACATGACGCTGACATATACCAGTGCATTATTGTGATCCACATATATATAAGATACTTGTAATAAAAAAGAGAGAAGTGTATATATATACACTTCTCTCTTTTTTATTACAAGTATCTTGTGCCATGCGCAGAACTATAATATTTAGCTTTTGAACATGAGAGGTGGTAAGTGAGCAAGGAGGGGCAATGGATGTGGAGATAGATGTATGAGACAAGGCACACCTTCCAGTGCTCCAGACAACACACAAACAAGCACATTGTCAGTCGCAGGACCATCAGGCTTGTCATCGCTTGCTCAGTTCCCTGTGCGTCTCATTAGTGAACAGTGTCACCAATCTGTTCTTCAGTAGTTATCAGACCCTGCATCCAGTTGTTTTACCTTCTCTTCCTCTCAGTCACGGCCACAAATGTCATCATCATCATCAGTCCAACTTAAAGCAAACAAGGGCCGAATGTCACAACCAAATATACAGACCAATCCAAATAATCCTTATTCTGAAGAGCTCTTTGATCACACAATGCAGTTGGGGTCAGAAGGCATTTCAAAATATCAAGGGGCTAAAAAGGATGATTTTGTCTGCTCTCACACGCAATCGCTGATGCCCTGAGAGGAGGAGAAGGAAGCTGTTCAGAAATACCGAGCAGCCAGCAATGCCTCTCAGTGCCTGTGGCTTCTAGCCTGCAGCTTGAGGATGTAGACTGTGAGGAAGAGGAAGTCACATGTGATGATGATGACATTGCAGATCCCACGTGGTCTTTTGAGCAGCATCTGGCGAGCACATCATTAGTTGAGGAAGAGGTTGGTAGCATAGTGTCAGTGTGATTCCGGCCTCAGAAAGGGAGAGGGTGGTCGCACAAGTCCGGTGACATTACTCCACCAGCGGTGGTCAGTGGTGGCAGCGGGAACACTGCTACTAGATTTCCCCCATCAAAGAGGTCCAGGACCTGTGAACGCTGGGCCTTTTTCGATCAAGCCTCAGATTCGCTGACTGACGTCATATGCCGGATTTTCCATCAACATATCAGTAGAGGAAAGAATGAAAAGAGCTTAGGCACCATGAGCATGACCAGGCACATGCATGGAAAGCATGAATTACTGTGGAATAGTCGCTTGGAGAAAAGAGCTCACACAGGTCCTGGGCTTCCAACCACTGTGAATTCTTCTGCCTCCTCCGCCACTTCCAAGCCCAAGCGGTCCTCTGCTGCTGATGTTCCGGAGCAGCAGGAGCAAGCACCATCCCCAGTCCCAGATACTGTCGGCCGATTCCCACCACCAGCAACACAGCCTCCCTTTCCACCAGTGTGACCTGCACGCAGTACAGCAGCCAGTCCGGCAGGCAGCCTTGTGTGTACCAGGTGTAAGAGCATAACAAATGCTTTCACTCCAACCATCCCAAAGCCAAAAGCCTGAATGTACACATCGCCAGGCTGTTGGCCTTGGAAATGTTGTCTCTCCACCTGGTGGACGCAGATGGGTTCCGCCACGTTGTGGCCCTGGCATGCCTCCAATATCAGATGCCGAGCAGGCATTTCTCCACCAGAAAAGCTGTCCCTGCCCTGGCCCGCCACATTGCAGAAAATATCTCCAGAGCAATGGCCGCATCTGTGTCCACCAAAGTCCATCTCACTACAGACACATGGACTAGTAAGCACGATCAAAGGTGTAACATCTCACTGACTGCTCACTGGGTGAGTATGGTGGTTGACAGTGCCTCTGGTGATGGGTCTCGGTCGACATTCTTCAACACAGCTGGGATGGTGCAGAGTCTAGATCCCCAACCTCGACAGGTAGCATCACGTGCCAAGAGAAACCAGGCTGTTCTCAAATTAATTTGTCTTGGAGACTGTAAACACACAAGTCAAGAGCTGTTGACGGCTCTGCACAATCAGACCGACCAGTAGCAAAAGCTTGAAAGCAGAGGCGTAACTTGAAGTTCTTGGGCCCTGGTGAAATGGAGCTCCTGCCAGTTACCATGTGCCATTTCCAATACCGGTGTCTTATTATGTGTCTAAAGGGCTTTTTGGCCTGCGCAGGATGCAGGGCCCCGTAGCAGCTGCTACTGCTGCACTTCCTACAGCTACGCCCCTACTTGCGAGCTGTCCTCATCTTTTCAGTTAGCCATTGAAAGAAATTAAGTATTTTAGCCTGCTAGTCTCCTAGTCTCCTACCTGACAGCCTGTCAGGAGACGTCACCATGCCCACAATGCATTGTGTGCATGGTAGTTGACAGTCACCATGGAGACCAGTATACCAGTATACAGTGTTCAGGTTTCCTTTGTATGAGCGATCTGAAGATCATTGATACAAATCCCGGAGAAAAGTGAAAAAAATGTGAAAAAGTAAAAAAAAGTTAAAAAAGTAAAACGCAAACACGAAAACTAAAATAAAAACCCGTACACCACCCTTTTCCCCTTTACAAACGCCAATCACTCCACAAAAGATCAAAAATAAATATAATATCCATATTTGGTATCACGGCGTGCATAAAGACCTGCCCTATAAAAGTGTCATGTTAACTAACCTGTATAGAGAACGGCATAAAAAAAAAAAGTCACATAATTGCGTTTTTTGTTCATGCCGCAGCACATAAAATGGAATAAAAAGCGAACAAAAACTCATATAAACACCAAAGTGGTGCCAATTAAAACATCAGTTCATCCCGCAAAAAAAACAAACAAAACCCCTGTATACGGAAAAATAAAAAAGTTATGGCCATCAGAAGATAGCGATGCATTAATATTGTTTTACACAATAAAAACACTTTTTTGAGAAAATAAAGTGCTTTCATATAAAAAAAACTAGATAAACTGGGAGTAAAACTAACTTATCACGAATACTGCACAGTGAGCGCTGTTGAAAATAAGAAACACTACTAGGACTGCAGTATTTTCTTCACCCTGCCTTCCAAAAAACGGATTTAAAAGCAATCAAAAAGCCTTGTCCCCTCAAAAATGATGCCAATAAAAACATTGAATCATCCTGCAAAAAACAAGCTGTTATATAGCTCTGTACAGAGAAAAATAAAAAAGTTATGACTTTCAGACTATGGCGATGCAAAAACGCGTTTTCCTATTTGAATAAAAGTGTTTTTATTATGTAAAAGCAGGAAAACATAAAAAAATCCCATTTGGTATCGCTATAATCGTATTGACCTGATGAGTAAAGCTAGCATTACATTTATACCGCACTGTGACTGCTGTAAAAAATAAAAAACACTTCCAGGATTACTGTATTTTGTTCAAAACTCTTCACAAAAACCTTAATAAAAAGGGATCAAAGCATCATATGCACGCATAATGGTCTCAATACAAATGTCAAATTATCCTGTAAAAAACAAGCCCATAATCAGCTCCGTATACAGAAAAATAAAAAAAGTTATTGCTGTCAGAATAGGGCAACATAAAAATGCAATTTTTTATTAACATATTTCTATTGTGTAAAAGTAATAAAAGTTGAAGTAAAGGTATCCAGTCATTTACACTGCACGGCGAATGCTGTAAAACTGAAACACCTGTTCTGATACTTTGGGGGCTTTGCAAATGCGACATGACTCCCACCAAAATCTGCGTTCCAAAAGCCAAATAATGCTCACTCCCTTTTACGCCCTGCCATGAGCCCACTCAGCAGTTTACACCCACATTTAGGGTATTGCCAAACTTGGAAGAAATTGTGTAACAATATTTCAAGGGCTTTTTTTCCAGAATTCTTTGTAAAAATTAAACATTTTCAGCTAAAATTTCAGATTATTGGAAAAAATCAGTCTTCATTTTCACAGCCTAACGCTAAAAAATTTGTGAAACACCTGTGCGGTCGATATACTTCCTGCACCCCTGGATATATTCCTTAAGGGGTGTAGTTTCCAATATGGGGTCTTTATAGGGGTGTTTATTAAGTTTTAGCATTAGGGTGTCCGAAAACCTGAAATGGTGCTAAACTAAAGTCGTAATGAAAATGAGACCCCAGAGTCCAGTAAGTGCTCCTCCTACTCTGAGGCTTTTGGTTGAGCCAAATAGTGCACTAGGGCCACATATGAGATATCGCTGAAAACATCAGAATCTGGGGAATCAATGTTAAATTGCAGTTCCGTGGTCTCATCTACCGTGTTCTTGTGAATAATGGATAAAGATTGAAGATCTGCAAAAAAAAAAAGTGAAATTTTGAAATTTCACCTCCACTTTACTTTAATTCCTGTGAAACATCTAATGGGTTAAAAAACTTCCTAACTGTTGTTTTGAATGCTTTAAGGGGTGTAGTTTCTTAGATGAATTCATTTATGGGGGTGTCTAACATACAGGCCAATCAAAGTCACGTCAGAACTGAAAAGATCCCTAAAAAAAAGTATACAGCAAATTTTCTTGAAAATGTGAAAATTAGTACTAAATTTCTAATCCCCCTAATGTCGTAAAAAAAAGACATTTAAAAGATTATGCCAATCTACAGTAAACATATGGTAGATGCTAGTTATAAACTATTTTGAGTGGAATAATTATCTGTCTCGTGCAGAAATTTCTGAAGTTTCACGTTACTTGGCTGCTTTCTTTCAAAAGCAAAACCACTTTTGGTAGGCAACAGAGCATGGGACACCTGGAACGTCTTGTAAACTGCATAAATATCTTTGGGAGAGGCAAAAAGGCAGAGAGAAAGACTCAAAAAGCAAGAGACGTCCAGTGGCTATAGGGTGTGGCCCCATAATCAACTCCACCAGTAGGCCCCCAGAATGAAATTCTACTGGTTGACTCCAGGCCCTCTAGTCTCACATTGCCTCCTGGACATAACTTTCTGAAGTTGGAAGCTTCCACACTGAGGAAAAGTAGGCTTGAGGATTCAGATGTAGCGGTTGAGATTCTTCAGCCACTTCAAACATCCCAGGGGTAGTGGGTAAAAAATGAAAGAATCTGTATAGAGTGGAACAAAGGTGTCCGAAGAGACACTGAGGGCGACATGTATGAAATATGGCATTAACACACCAAATTTCAAGCGCCTAAGATTAGTGTAGAATGCGTCTGATTTATGAACCTCTACAGCGGGTCATAAATCAGGCGCATCCTAGCGCTACGGTAACATTTCTGGATCAGGTATACCATTTTGTAACTTTTACATTATATCTCTTCACGAAACAACACTTAAGATATAACAGTTTAATACAATGTAAAGTAGTCAGTGTACAACTTGTTTAACAGTGTAAATTTGGTGTGCCCACAAAATAACTCAACACACAGCATTCAATGTCTAAACCACTGGCAACAAAAGTGAGTACACTTCTAAGTGAAAATGGACAAATTGTGCCCAAAGTGTCAATATTTTGTGTGGCCACCATTATTTTCCAGCACTGACTTAACCCTCTTGGGCATGGAGTTCACTAGAGGATCACAGGTTGCCACTGGAATCCTCTTCCACTCCTCTTTGATGACATCACGGAGCTGGTGAATGTTAAAGACCTTGTGCTCCTACACCTTCCATTTGAGGATATGCTCAATAGGGTTTAGGTCTTAAGACATGCTTGACCAGTACTGCCCTGTGACCCAGTTGCTCCTCTTCAGTATGTCACAGTACATGTTGGCATTCATGACTTTCAAAAATACCAAAAAAGAGGAAAAAAGCCATAAAACTTCACTTTTATTTAATTCATATAAAAAGTGCGAAGTAACTATGTCTCAACTGGATACAGAAAAAATACACAATCACTAATATGTGGAAATCCTAAACTGAAAAAACCCTAAAATCTCCCTATGGAACACTAATAGACCCTACCCTACGAAAGTAGGTCCTTCGCCCCGATAAGGGCGTGCCCACAAGAGAATTTGCCCTATACACAAAAGACCCTGTTGAGCCCTAAGGTCCTAACCCAAAATACCATGTTTCGATCATCCAATTGATCACATCAGGGGAAAATTCAGAAGACCAAAGTATGTAAGACAATCTAGGCTCTTAGATACAGGCGCCCAGAATAACAATTACAATAACAACACAGCCCAATATAAATCACCTCCACCAAGATAGTAACATCAAGGTAGAGCTGTGAAGTATAGCGCCAATCAGAACTTACTTACAGTTAGTAGTCACTTCAACAGCTACCTACCCCAAAAGAACTCATTAACTATCTGCAATATAAAAAGAGGGGAGGTGTAAGGAAGAGACCTAAGTGTAGACACCTGTCATGTAAAAACACATCCAGGAAGATCAAACAAACACAAAGGCAAAGAGCTTACCAGTTTAGGAGGAGATACAAACAATTCAGATGTCCATCCGGCACCCAGGATGGAGGGTCTAACCAAAAATGAGTCCATAAGTATAAAGCCATCCGATAAAGGCGGAAATATTGTGATTTTAGATCGTGAACAATACTGCAAACTATGCCATTCCTTATTATCAGATCGGTCCTGCTATAAGATCTTGTCTACTGATCCCACCACCATTTTCCAGTCAGAATTGAAAACACTCTTATTAAAGGCCAAGGAACTGGAATTGATTGATCAAACAGAAATGGATTTTTTATACCCACGTTCCCCAAAAGTAGCAACATTCTATGCCCTCCCCAAAATCCATAAAGGCACAACACCACTCAGGTGTCGACCAATAGTGTCTGGGAATGATTCATTAAGTCAGAACAGTGGGATATATCTAGATCAGGTTCTAGCTCCTTTTGTACAAACCTTGCCTTCTTACATTAAGGACACCACTGATCTATTGAAACGTTTGGAGGGCCTATCAGTTGATTCAGAAACTGCCTTGGTTAGTATAGATGTAGAATCCCTCTACACTTCCATACCACATCACCTAGGCCTTGAGTCAGTGAGGTTCTTTCTATCATCTAGGGGACAACAATTCAAGGAACATAACCAGTTCATTATAGACCTTTTACAATTTGTTCTGACTAGGAATTGACGGGGTGGTCTTCCACCAGATCCGAGGTACCGCCATGGGCAGTTCCTGCGCGTCGGTGTATGCTAATCTATACCTCGGCTGGTGGGAGGCCAACGTCGTGTTTGGTGATGTTCCTCCTCCCTTTTCAGATAAGATAGCCCTTTGGGCAAGATATATTGACGATATTCTCATATTTTGGAATGGTACACGGGACCAGTTCCTATCTATGCTTGAACATCTTAACGTCAATTCTCTCAATCTGAAATTCACTTTCGAATATGAGCCACAGACATTACCCTTTTTGGACATTAAGGTCATTAAGAACCATCTTGGGGACCTCTCCACTACCATATTTAGAAAACCCACGGCCACTAACTCTCTCTTAAGATGCGAGAGCCACCACCCTACAGCCCTTAAACGTGGCATACCCCATGGACAGTATCTACGGGTGAGACGAAATTGCTCCTCCTTGGATGAATATAAAAAAGAGGCCACTATCTTACGAGAACGCTTTCTGGCCAAAGGATATCCAGACTACATTCTCAGACAGGCACACCAATATGCCTTATCTAAGACTCGTAGTGAATTGTTGACATCCAAAAAAGATCATGAATCTGAGAATGATAATTTGATACGTTTGATAGGTACGTTTGATGATGCCGCCCTTGAGATTAAAAAATCTTTGAGCCGTCACTGGCATATTTTGAGGATGGACCCAGATCTGAAGGATTACATCAATACATCACCATCCATTACTTTTAGGAGGGGGAAAAATCTTCGTGATTTTTTGGTGGATAGCCATTTTATTAGACCCAAAAAAGAACTGTGATTAAGAAAACCAAAGGGTTCCTTTAAGTGTGGAGATTGTTCATTCTGTATTTATATGGAAAAAACATCATCCTTTACAGATAGCAGTGGTAAGAAATTGTTTCACATTCGACATTTTATCAACTGCAAGACAATGTTTGTTGTGTACCTCATTGTGTGCACCTGTGGCAAAATGTACGTCGGTAAAACCACTAGGCAACTCCGACGTAGAATAGGAGAACATTTGGGGGACATTCGCCATCATCGGGATACCCCCATCTCCAGACATGTTCATTCACATCATGGCGGTAATACAAATTGCCTAACTTGGAGGGGAATTGACTGTATAACATCTTCCCCTAGACGTGGCGACTTAGACAGACTACTTTTACAAAGGGAGTGTTTCTGGACGTTCTCCCTACAAACTAAAACACCTTGTGGACTAAATGAAACGTTAGAATTTAATAGCTATATCTACCTTCCTTCGTTATAATAGCTATATCTAACTTCCTTCCTTATAACTGCCGTATTTACATTGCTCAGTATTGGTATCATATACACTTACATTCTTTTCCCTTCTTCCTTTTGAAAAGAGATACTGCCTTTTAAATGCTGATTAATACAGTTTCATTAAGCAGAGATTAGTTTCCCACTATCTACTGCGGTAATGTATGTTCCTTTCAGTGCCTTGAATCAAGCGCGGCACATTTATCTATCTGCGCATGCGCCGTTGGTATGAAAGCTTCTGAACGTTGTCATGCATCAGTGCGCGTGCGCCGTTACTAGGAACACATTGCTGGTTTAGTAACTAATGAGCGCGCGCTGATGAGATCACGGTGGGCGCCTACTTTGTAACGCCTTAAATAGCCGTGGACGCGCGGCTATTCAGCGTCTCCGAATCAACACAGCCACTGCTTTTACACCCTTACAGGGTGCCGGATGGACGTCTGAATTGTTTGTATCTCCTCCTAAACTGGTAAGCTCTTTGCCTTTGTGTTTGTTTGATCTTCCTGGATGTGTTTTTACATGACAGGTGTCTACACTTAGGTCTCTTCCTTACACCTCCCCTCTTTTTATATTGCAGATAGTTAATGAGTTCTTTTGGGGTAGGTAGCTGTTGAAGTGACTACTAACTGTAAGTAACTTCTGATTGGCGCTATACTTCACAGCTCTACCTTGATGTTACTATCTTGCTGGAGGTGATTTATATTGGGCTCTGTTGTTATTGTAATTGTTATTCTGGGCTCCTGTATCTAAGAGCCTAGATTGTCTTACATACTTTGGTCTTCTGAATTTTCCCCTGATGTGATCAATTGGATGATCGAAACATGGCATGTTGGGTTAGGACCTTAGGGCTCAACAGGGTCTTTTGTGTATAGGGCAAATTCTCTTGTGGGCACGCCCTTATCGGGGTGAGGGACCTACTTTCGTAGGGTAGGGTCTATTAGTGTTCCATAGGGAGATTTTAGGGTTTTTTCAGTTTAGGATTTCCACATATTAGTGATTGTGTATTTTTTCTGTATCCAGTTGAGACGTAGTTACTTCTCACTTTTTATATGAATTAAATAAAAGTGAAGTTTTATGGCTTTTTTCCTCTTTTTTGGCCAAGAGGTTTCTGTAAGATTACTTACTTCAGTAAAGTAAGTCTTTTGTATTTTTCTCATTCATGACTTTCTCAATGAACTGTAGCTCCCCACAGCTGGTAGCACTCATGCAGTCCCAAACGGACACTCCCACCACCATGCTTGACTATAGACAAGACACACTTGTCTATGTACTCCATACCTTATTGCCGCCACACACGCGTGACCCTGTATGAACCAAATAAGTTTCCCGTAATTCCTATCCTTAGTCTGCTGGCGGGTGGGTTGGCTTTCTTGTGCGTCATCGTTAGAAAGAGCGTCCTTGTGGGGGGACAGCCATGAAGACCAATTTGATGCAGTGTGTGGCATAATGTCTGAGCACTGACAGGCTGACCTTCCGCCGCTGTAACCTCTGCAGCATTGCTGGCTGCACTCATCTCTGGATATGACACTGGGAACATGCACTTAACTTCTTTGGTCGACCATGACAAGGCCTGTTCTGAGTGGAACCTGTCTTGTTAAACCGCTGTATGGTCTTGGCCATCGTGCTGCAGCTCAGTTTTAGGGTGTTAGTAATCTCCTTATAGTGTAGACCATCTTTATGTTAAGCAACAATTTTTTTTCAGATCCTCAGAGAGTTCTTTGCCATGAGGTGCCATCAGGGATGTAATTAGAGAATCCTGGGCCCCATAGCAAACTTTTGGATGGGGCCCCTACAGGTAGGCTGTAGATAGGCCACAGATAGCCAAGTAGGCTGTTGCTGGGCCCCAGGTAGTTAGGTAGGCAGTAGGTGGGCCACAGGTGCGCTGTAGGTGGGCCCCAAGTAACTAGGTACGTAGGTTATAAGTGGGTCCTACATGGGTATGTAGGTAGACAGGCTTTAGGTAGGCTTTAGGGGCCCATATAGGTAGGCAGGGTTTAGGTATGCTATAGGGGCCCATATAGTCAGCCAGGGTTTAGGTAGGCTATAGGAGCCCATATAAGTAGGTAGGGTTAATGTAGACTATAGCGACCCATTAAGGTAGGCAGGCAGTGTTTAGGTAGGCTATAGGGGCCCATATAGGTAGTCAGGATTTAGAATGGATATAGGGGCCCATATAGATAGACAGGCAGGGTTTAAGCAGGCTATGGGGCATATAAGTATGCATCCAGGGTTTAGGTAACTATAGGGTAGGGTTTAGGTAGCTATAGGGGTCCATGCAGGTAGGCAGGCAGGGTTTTGATAGATATAGGGGCCCATACAGGTAGGTAGGCAGGGTTTAGGTACACACCTTCTCAGTCTGGCCTACCAAGATCCCTAACTGCTATCACAATCATCTGTCACTCCCTACACTAGGGCCCTCACAGGCACTTATTTGTATATAGATGTACTGTCAGGATGGCAGGTTCATCCATTTATCATGTAAACCACCCCCTATTTAGGAAACATGGCTGGACCATTGTAAACTTAGCACTTCTCACCGTGTGTTTTACCCATACACCCTAATAGATTGTAAGCTCTCACGAGCAGGGCCCTCACACCTTGTTTCTCATCTGTTAGTACTTTTAATGTGTAATGTCTGTACGTTTACCCTCGAATTTGTAAAGTGCTGAGGAATATGTTGGCGCTATATAAATAAAGATTATTGTAAGGGAATGGTGGATTCGCTGGACCACCGCAAGCGATGATAGTTAAGACACACCAGGGAGCGGAGTCTAAGTAGCCCCTGGTTTTCACCAGAGCCCGCCGCAAAGCGGGATGGACTTGCTGCGGCATGAGGCTACCAGATCGCTACCGACTTGCTTGCGATAGCGGCCGGGGTAGTGTGTGGTACAGAATCGTAATCCGGAGACTTAGTCGGGGACAGAAAGGAGGTCAGGACGGGCGGCAGAGGTTCGTGGTCAGAGACAAGCAGACGGTCAGGGCAGGCGGCAAACAGGCAAGGTCAGGAAACGTAGCGGAACAGACTGGTACACGGGTGATCAATACAGAACTCCAACACTCTTTAAAGACATTAGATGCACACCAACAATCTGGCAGAGAGTGTAGGAGGCGTATACCATATATAGGACCAGCGGCCGGCAATTGACAAATTACCGGCGCGCTGGCCCTTTAAATCCAGACCAGCCGTCGCGCGCACTGTAAGCAGCAGGTACGCGCGCAGCGGCTGGGACCGACAGGAGTAGAGAGCACAGGAGCATGGAAAGGTAAGTGATCTGGCACCGGAGCCCGGACAGCGAGGGGATGGTTGCGGGCGGCACCCTCGCCATCCCCCATGACAGTACCCCCTCCCCCCCCCCTTTAGGTCTCCCCCCCTTTTTTTGGAATTTAGAGAGGAGGTCAGATGACAGATTGGCCTCAGGTTCCCACGAATGCTCCTCCGGCCCGAACCCCTTCCAGTCAATCAGAAAGAACCGCTTCCCCCTCCCTGTTTTTTCCGCCAGCACCTCCTTAAATCAAAGATGTTATCAGAGTTGGCCACAGGAGAAGGCAAGACAGATCCATGGGAGAAGCGGTTCAGCACCACAGGTTTGAGGAGAGAAACATGGAAGGCGTTCGGGATACGCAGAGTAGGAGGCAAGCGGAGCTTGTAGGACACCGGGTTCAGTTGCCGAAATACAACAAAAGGGCCCAAATACTTAGGGCTTAACTTATAACTGGGCACCTTGAAACAAATATATTGGGCGGACAACCAAACTCTATCACCCGGCTTAAATAGGGGCGGAGGTCTATGGTACCTGTCAGCCTGGGCCTCGGTGCGAGCGGAGGCCCGTTGAAGGGCCTGTCGTGTGACTTTCCAAAGTGCCTTGATGTCACGCACTTGGGCATCCATGGCAGGAACGTGACATGAGGTAGCCAGAGGGAGAGGGGGGGGGGGGATTTTAGCCCAAAAACACAAAAAAAAAAGGAGAGACTCCAGCGGATTCCGAGTTAGGGAATTATACGAGAATTCTCCCCAGGGGAGGAGGTCAGACCAGTTTACCCTGACGGGCGGATCCCAAAAGTCGTAGGTAGGTACCTAAAACTTGGTTGACCCTCTCTACCTGCCCGTTAGTTTGAGGGTGGTATGCAGACAAGAAGTCTAGCTGAACCTGTAACTGACCACATAGAGCCCGCCAGAATCTCGACACAAACTAGACCCCCCTATCCGAGATGATATGCAATGGGAGACCGTGCAGCCGAAAAATGTGGTGAAAAAAGTGCTGGGCCAGCTGGTGGGCAGAGGGTAACCCGGGCAGAGGAACAAAGTGACCCCATTTTCGGAATCTATCAGTCACCACCCAAATGACCGTGTTTCCAGAGGAGGCCGGGAGGTCAGTAACAAAGTCCATGGCTACATGGGACAAGGTCTTTCAGGCACCAGGAGAGGCTGAAACAAACCCGCGGGTCTGAGACGAGGGACTTTATTACGGGCCCAGGAGGTACAGGCCAGGACAAAGTCTCTAACATCTTGAGCGAGGGTGGGCCACCAATAGTAACAAGAGATTAATTGCAGGGACTTGAGGACTCCAGGATGACCAACTGTTTATGAGGAATGTCCCCACTTCAGGATTAGAGGCCGCATGGCAGGGTGTACGTAGGTCTTCCTAGGAGGTAGATGTAGAAGGTCCACAGGGGCCACCGTGAGGAGTCGTTTTTGGAGGATTATGTGCTGCAGAGGGCTCCGGGGCCCACTGTGTCCGAGGATCTGGAGAGGGCGTCCGCTTTGACGTTCTTCCCAGCTGGCCGAAAGTGAAGGCGAAAATCAAAGCGGACGAAAAAGAGAGACCACCTGGCTTGTCGTGGATTCAGTCGTTGAGCAGACTGAAGATAAAGAAGATTTTTATGATCGTTGAAGATATTGATGGGGTGGTGAGCCCACTCCAGCAAGTGCCGCCATTCTTCTAGGGCTAACTTAATGGCCAGTAGTTCGCGATCACCGATCATGTAATTTTTTTCGGCTGGGGTGAAGATTTTGGAGAAGAAGCCGCAAGTACGCAGTCTCCCAGAAGCGGACTTCTGAAGGAGGACAGCACCTGCACCTACTGAGGAGGCGTCCACTTCTAGGACAAACGGATGCTGCGGGTCCATGCGAGACAGAACAGGAGCTGAAGCGAATGCTGATTTAAGGCGATCAAAGGCTTCTTGGGCTTCTGGAAGCCATGATTTAGGGTTGGCATTCTTCTTCGTATGGACACCAGCGGGGCCACGAGCGTGGAGAAATGCGGGACCAACTGTCTGTAATAGTTTGCAAACCCCAAAAAGCGTTGGATGGACCGAAGGCCCAGTGGTCGAGGCCACTGTAAGACCGCTGAAAGCTTAGAGGGATCCATCTGGAGACCCTGATCCGAGATGATGTACCCTAGGAAGGGCAACGAGGTGCGTTCAAACAAGCATTTCTCCAGTCTGGCATATACAGGTGGCTACAGAGACGTCTGAGCACCTGGCGGACATGGTGGCGGTGAGTCTCTAGATCAGGATAGAAGATTAAAATGTCATCCAGGTAGATAATAACACAGACGTAGAGAAGATCGCGGAAGATCTCAATGGCGAAATTCTGGAACACAGCCTGAGCATTGCAGAGGCCAAATGGCATGACGAGATATTCAAAATGGCCGTCTCGGGTAGTAAAGGCCGTTTTCCATTCGTTGCCTTCACGGAAACGAATCAAGTTGTAGGCTCCGCGAAAATCCAACTTGGAAAAAAAATTGAGCCACGCAGGCGATCAAAATGCTCCGAGATCAGAGGCAGGGGGTTTCGATTTTTTAGAGTGATTTTATTGAGTCCCCGATAATCGATACAGGGCTGGAGAGTACCATCATTCTTTTCGACAAAATAAAATCCGGCCCCCGCAGGCGAGGAAGACTTGCTTATAAAGCCTTTACGGAGATTCTCCAGGACATATTCCGACATCGCCTTAGTCTCCGGAGGATAGACTCTGCCTCGGGGAGGAGAACTACCAGGTTGCAGGTCAATAGGACAGTCGAACGGCCAGTGCGGGGGAAGAGTTTCGGCCTGTCTTTCGGAAAAGACGTCGGCTAGATCCTGGTAAGGAAATGGCCCGGACCGGCAGAGGCTTCGTAGACTTTACAGAGGGGCCGTAGAGCTGGACAGAGTACAGGAAGGCATCGCGAGTGGCACGTGGGACCCCAACGGATAATCTCGCCCGTGTTCCAATCTAAGGATGGGGCATGCTCTTGCAACCAAGGGAGGCCCAGGAGAATTTCAGAAGAGTAGCGAGGCAGAACGAGAAGTCTCAGAATCTCCTTGTGTTTGGGCGGGCCCATCTGCAAGGTGAGGGGCGCAGTGTAGAACCGAATAGCATCCTTTAGGCATTCGCCACTGACGGAGGAGACGAACATGGGTCTCTGCAAAGGGGTCACCAGGAGACGAAATTTGGACACCAGCGCGTGGCGTACAAAATTTCCAGCGGACCCCGAATCAAGGAAGGCGGTGGCTTGAAAGGTGCTGTCGGGCGAAACTCCACAGTACGGGAATGGTCGGATTGGGAGAGGCCGATCTGACAGCTAGGGATGCCTCTCCTGCGAGCCCTAGGTGCGAGAGTTTCCCGGGCGCACGGGACATTCCCCAATGAAGTGGCCAGAACCGCCACAGTAGAAGCACAGCTGCCTCTGATGATGC
The DNA here is from genome assembly GCA_025379985.1 of Phyllomedusa bahiana. NCBI lineage: Eukaryota > Metazoa > Chordata > Amphibia > Anura > Hylidae > Phyllomedusa > Phyllomedusa bahiana. Next base: position 50,597 of record JAODAL010013911.1, read on the forward strand.
TGTGAACGTTCCTCCTGGGTCAGGTAGGCTCTCTGCATGGGTTCGTCCTCAGGAACCATTGGCGGAGGAAGTGGAGGTCGTTGGAAAACGGGAGCCAGACGAGGTAGCCGGCGAGGTTGGGCGACCTCCCTTTGGAGGCGGAGCTCTTGTTGTCTCTCGGCAAACCGAATATCAATTCGGGTGGCTAACCAAATCAGTTTGTCCAAAGCGGATGGCAGGTCCCGGCCAGCGAGCTCGTCTTTAATACGCCCAGAAAGGCCTTGCCAGAAAGTCGCCACCAAAGCCTCATTATTCCAGTCCAGCTCTGAGGTTAGGGTGCAGAACTGCACGGAGTACTGACCCACAGTAGAGTTGCCCTGACGGAGACGGAGGAGAGCTGCAGCAGCGGAAAAGGTGCGGCCAGGTTTCTCGAAGACGGTGCGGAACCCCTGGAGGAAGTTTTGCAGATTTGCCGTCGACGGATCTCCTCGGTCCAATAGCGGAGTGGCCCAGGCCAAGGCTTCCCCCGATAAGAGGCTAATTATAAAGGCTACCTTAGCTCGCTAGGTAGGGACTGGATGCCCCAAATCTCAATGTGGATGGAGCAGTGAGTGATGAAGCCTCGGCAGGAGACGGGGTAGCGAGGGGATGGTCGCGGGCGGCCCCGTCACCCACGCCGGACCCCTTGTGGGCAGGGGGCGACGGCACCCGTGCCAGCCCCCATGACAATTATTATTATTATTAGGTAAAGAGGTCCATAGAGGTAGGCAGACAGGGTTTAGGTAGCTATAGGGGCTCAAACAGGTAGGTATGTAGGGTTTAGGCTCCATTAGTATTAAAAAATAAATAAATAACTTACTCACCTTTCTCTCGTTCCCACGATGCGAGGTCCCAGCCAGCCTCTGTGCCTGGCACAGGCAGCAAGATAATATGACATCATCTCGCCACTCACATCAGCACTGTGGCCCAGCTTGAGGCCTAAGGCCTTAGACTTATCAGGCAGGTTAGCAGGAACTCTGCTCTGCTAGTACCGGACAGTCTGACTCCTGCCTCTGAACGCTTGGGACGGAGGGCCCGGGCATTCAGAGGCAGGGGAAGCAGCCCTAGTAGGTACGTCTGCTACCCCGGTCGTTCCACCCCTGGATGCCATGTTGAACTTCCTGTGACCAGTATGAGAGTGTGAGAGAGTGATAACACCAAATTTAACACACCTGCTCCCCATTCACTTCTGAGACCTTGAAACACTAATGAGTCACAAGACACTATGGCAAAATAGCAAATTGGGCACAATGTCGATTTTCACTTAAGGGTGTACTCACTTTTGTTGCTAGTGGTTTAGACATTGACGGTTGTGTGTTGAGCTATTTTGAGGGCACACCAAATTTAACAAAAACAAAACCACAAAAATGGGACATAATTTACCAAAAAACTACAAAGCTACACTTACAGCTCAATGGCTGATGGATACCAGCAGCAGGCTTCTATGGCCCTTATGCTGCATGGGAAAAGATAGCAGGTGCCGTTAATTAATGAGCAAATGCTCTAGGTGCCAATTCACACCAGCATGCAAAAAGCCACATTATAACACATGGGGAGACTGCTAAAAATGCAACAATACCTGATAAGAATTGCATATGGATAAAGCGATACAGAGGGTAACGCCATCTGTACAGATACACCATGCTGGGTAACAGCTTATATCACCCACAAACAAAAAAAAAAAAAATTGTATGTGGGCAAGCCGCCCAGCACTTAGAAGGTGCACTGCACAAAATACTTGTACCCTAAGCTCCCCAGTATTTTAGGGCAAAAAGATAACATGCTGGGAAAAATATGAAATTATGAGGTATTGGTTGATACAGTAGCTACAGTAACGCAAGCTCGCAAGCCAACGGCAAGGCTCCTCATGTCTTGCGAGTCCCTACACTGTCAACAAAAACAAAACCACAAAAATGGGACATAATTTACCAAAAAACTACAAAGCTACACTTACAGCTCAATGGCTGATGGATACCAGCAGCAGGCTTCTATGGCCCTTATGCTGCATGGGAAAAGATAGCAGGTGCCGTTAATTAATGAGCAAATGCTCTAGGTGCCAATTCACACCAGCATGCAAAAAGCCACATTATAACACATGGGGAGACTGCTAAAAATGCAACAATACCTGATAAGAATTGCATATGGATAAAGCGATACAGAGGGTAACGCCATCTGTACAGATACACCATGCTGGGTAACAGCTTATATCACCCACAAACAAAAAAAAAAAAAAATTGTATGTGGGCAAGCCGCCCAGCACTTAGAAGGTGCACTGCACAAAATACTTGTACCCTAAGCTCCCCAGTATTTTAGGGCAAAAAGATAACATGCTGGGAAAAATATGAAATTATGAGGTATTGGTTGATACAGTAAACACACCAAATTTACACTGTTATACAATGCACTTACTACTTTATGCACTTACTACTTTACATTATATTAAAGTGTCTTCAGTGTTGTTCCATGAAAAGATATAATATTTACAAAATGTGAGGGATGTACTCACTTTTGTAAGCTACTGTATAAATATCAGTGCCACTGATCTGGATCTTAGTGCCTCTTTCATGGTAGTACACCTGTCAGTGGCCCTGATAAAAAAAGTTATCACTTGTGGTGCAATATAGGAACTGATAATGGGCAGGAGGCCCAGATGCTTTGGCGGGATGTGGTCCTTAAATTACTAAAGGCAACCCTGTTTATCACCCTTGTGACTATCAATCTAGAGGAAGAATGTAAATTTATTGTTTTTGAAAGTTATCAAACTATTTTATGTATGTCTAGCTAAATCTGACTGTAAGGAAAGTAACCTTCTAAAAAAATCTCATTAGAAGTACGCATCTTGTCAAGGTTATAACAGTAACATCAGTGCAAAATGACTCTGAACTATGGTGTAGTCAGCCAATTATAGACAGTATGTTCATCCACAGCCAAGTATTGTCAAGCTTAATAGTTTGCAGTGGTTTACGTTTTTCTCAGTTCATTTATTTTTCAATACATTCAGATTGCAGGGAACAGTAAAAAATGTATTTTCCCTACGACTGGCAACAGAAGCATAGTAACATTATTTATATAATGTTAGTGAAAGATTGGTAATGCTGTTTAGGGATGGACAATGCCATTCTCCGAGTTTTAGTACAAAATAATGTGCTTATTCTCTAGAAAATTGTTTCTGGTATCAGTTTCACTGAAGAAAAAAAATTACACCCTCCATAGACATTTACATGATAATAGTAATGTATGCATTATATGCACAGTTTGTCATTTAGGAACCAGACAGTTGATTAGGGAGAAGTATCCCACAATTCAACAACAATGTGATACTGGGTATATGAAAAAAACAGTTTAGCCAAAAAAAAAAAAATCCTGTTGTCCTTCATTCAACTATTTTTGGTGGGTTTAAACCATCGCATTCCTGGAACACTACAGGAAACTATAGGTCTTTATAGTTTTGAAGATGCTTTGACCCAGTCGACTATCACAATTTGGCCCTTGCTGATATTATTTCACATACTGTAGCTTTAAATGTTTTTAAATGATAAACCTGTATAAATATCAAAATTCTGTATAACTTCTATGGGTATGTTCACACGGTGTCCTGCAGTTGTATAGTGGCGCTTACTGTGTGCACCGCTATGCGCCTGTTGAATTAGAAGTACAGCGCTCACACCTGACATTCACTTTTCCCAGTGCGTAAGCACCAGAAAGAAGTGCCAGGGATAAACGCTTTAGAAGCATAGCACTCAATGAGTGCTATGATTTTACTGTATTTGCAGAGTATACTTCGGCCGTATTGCAGCGCAATTACACGCCAAAGTATGCCCCACAAATAAACTGCGTGAACATACCCTAAGGGTGCGTTCCCACTGCACAGGACAAATACCAGTCGGTTATGCGACCGGTAATTGCACTGTTTCTCGGTCGTCCCCACGGCCGCGGGGGAGGGGGGGCAGCTTTTCTCCGCGATGAGCGGAGAAAAGCCCTCCCACTACACATTCATAAGCACAGGTTCCGTCCGAAAACCGGACGGAAGAATGTGCTTGATGAATGTTTTGCGGCCAGACCGCGGGCGGAAAAACCACCGGACGGAAAACCCCACTGCACGGGTCTTCCATAGAGCACTATTGTGCTCATTTTCGGCTGGTTTTTCAGGCGGTCTGAAAAACCGCAAACCGGTTGAAAAACTGGCCGAAAACCCGTGCAGTGGGGACATGCCCTAACTTGTACAGAAATATGTAAATAAATATTTCAAATTGTCCCTACAATGTTACTTCTCCAGATCTTCAGATCTCCAAAGAGGCAAATAAATGCTGGGTAGTATATAAGCTGTGTCAAGCGTTCAACACAGAGCGAGTATTGTGCACGAATACTGTTTTTTAAACAGAAATTTTGCACAGCATGCAATGGCAGTGGGATGGATTGCTTCTACTACTGAACCACTTCCAGCATACATTTTCCTCCCTCTAGGTCTAAAAAAAAAAAAGCAGATAACGAGAGATGGAGGTTCGCTTGAATGACAATATAGTGCAGTACAAAAGTACAAGTAGGGTCAGAGATGGGGTATCCACTGGAGCAGATTGGTTCTTACCTTGTGGGTTTCAGGGCATTAACCAGTGGGGAGGCTGGGTTTAAAATCCTTGTCTCCCTCCCTTCAACTACATTTTACCCACCCTTGGTTGAACTTGATGGACACGTCTTTTTTCAACCTTAGTAACTATGGAACTATGTAAGTACTGTAGAATATTGTACTAGTGATCACTTGTACAAATACCCAGGTGAGACAGGAATAAAAAAGATTTAAAATTAAATGTTACCGCCATTAAAAAGTTGAAATTGTGTCTTTGTGTCAGTCAGGTAGAAAAGCCATATGCACCCTAATATGGAAGCTGGTACAAATGAAAAACCCTAACCCTTGAGAAAGAAATGCCTAGCCTTTCAAAACATTGTGCTAAACAGGTGTGTGACGTCCTGCTGATCTAACTGCTACTGCCTCGCTTCATGGTTATCCATGCATTAAACGCTGAATCTATTATATGGAAAGACATTCACTGCGGACATATCAAGTGGATACAAGTATGTTCCAAAGATTTTATTGTTTATACGATGTTAATAAATGCAGAGCTTTAACATAAGAATCTATGTCTGCTTCTAATTAGTAAGCATGCAGGGATATGTGCCATTTCAGCATGGCTCTAATTTCTTCTGTCTAGGGATATTAGGAGGTTTTATATTTGAGTGTACCAACGTGTCCCCTATAGAACAGTCTCTCTTAAAAATACATTGTGGGTTCCTTCTGAATAACGGTATAAATTTTTTCAAGACATGCCAGTGACGTTGAAAGCCCCTCCTTATTATCATACATTGATATGAGTGTTAGTCTTGTCTCCTGGAAACATTGTCTACTCCATTATTTTAGCCATAACCTCATAGCCAATGTTGAGAAAACCCTGTTTGTCATATCCTCACTGAACAAATTTATCTACTAATTTATGCATAGGATTGCGATATTGTTAACGTCTGAACAGATTATCCTCGCACAATAAAATTGACTCGGTATGACTAGGTATCCTCCTAAAAACCTGGTGTGGATGATATCTGTCTATGTAGTTGTGACGAAACAGCCTAGTCCGCGGTTTACCCTTGCCCACACCGGCACAGGGAGAACCAGGGAGGACGAGAGAAAACTCTCCGTGACCAATCTTATACCAAGGCCGAAACCAGCCTTGGGGTAGCTATATATCATAGACTGAGTATTAGGCGTGTGAGGCCGTTGATCAAGACAGACTAACTCAGATTAAAGTTTATAGATTTAATTTTGCCTTGGAGGGCACACTAGACAGATAGTATATACACGATGGATAACAATATACAGGTAGGAGACAGATGCAAATACAGTTATGGAGTACAGACAAAAGGCAGTTAGAATAATCAAGTTACCGTTGTTGCTTGTTTGGGGGCCGGCCGCATGGGAGGCAGATGTGGCCTGGCTGCTGAGTGATGATGTCACGGACCTGCTCTCAGGCACCCCCTCCTCTGGATCAAACAGGAAGAGCCACCTCTGGCTCCTAGCTTATATCTGCGAGGGGCAGCCCACTGGGCAGCCCCCTACACACCACTGGGACGGCCTATGCACTCCTCCCACTCAGGTCATGCAGTTTCTGATGCAAAAACCAAATATGGACTATAACTCGGCAGGGATTGGCACAGAACCGCGCGTGTATCCATCCGAACCGTCTGGGCTTTCCTGACACCTGGATATCAAACACGCTTATCTTCTGGGCCCCGTAGGCCCGGTTCTGGATATCTCCGTCCCCTGGCGTCCTGGAAAAACCGGGAAATGGGCGGGTGCGTGCGGGGAGCTCCATATTTTGCGATATGAACCCGTCACGCCCCAGTTATGAGCGGATCGCCTATGAATCGATATGACAAATCGGAGACGACCCGACTGGGTTATGATTGCTGGGGTCTTTGAAGCTGGGACTGGCATTTGTTCAGGGCTAATGAGATTCATGAGGTCTTTTCATGGGTGCCCCCCCCCCTGCTGGGGCGACTTCCTATAGAAAGGCATCTACACTGGGCTTCGTTACTGTGTAAATTGAGCTTGTGCTGTGTGTGGGAAGCAATAAAGTGAATTCTACATCACACCTCCCCCCTTTTGAGGGCGCTAGGGGGTAGCACCTACCCGGTGCTCCACCACACGCCCACCTGATCCCTCCCCTTGTCGGGACAACCCATCGGTGTTGCCATGGTCTCGGCCCTTCCGGTGGCGAATGACGAAGTTGTACTGCTGGAACGACAGGCTCCAGCGTAGCAACCTTCCATTGGTTCCGGAGACCGTGTGTAGCCAGCTCAGAGGGTTGTGGTCTGTCTCCACAATGAAATGCCGCCCGTATAGATAGGGCTGCAGCCGCTGCAGGGCCCACACTATCACCAGGCACTCTTTTTCCATGGTGGAATAGGCCACTTCCCTCGGCAGCAGCTTCCGGCTCAGGTACATAACGGGATGTTCCTGTCCCGTTGTGTCCACCTGGCTGAGCACTGCATCGAGGCCAAAGTCACTGGCCTCGGTTTGTACTATAAACTGCCGGATGAAGTCGGCGGCTTGTAGTACTGGGGAGCTGGACAAGGCGGCCTTGAGGGCTTGGAAGGCCGTCTCACAGTCGTTTGTCCAATCGACGGCGGAGGGCAACCGCTTCCTGGTGAGGTCTGTCAGGGGCTTTGCCAGGCTACTATAGTGTAGAACAAACCTCCTATAGTACCCAGCGGTGCCCAAGAAAGACATCACCTGCTTCTTGGTCCTGGGGGTGGGCCAGGATGCGATGGCATCCACTTTTCTGGGCTCTGGCTTCAAGGCCCCCCCACCTACCCAGTGCCCCAGGTAGTGGACCTCACCCATGCCCAGCTGGCACTTTTCCGGCTTGATGGTCAAGCCTGCCTGGCGGCTACGTCCAAGCACCTGCGTCAGGTGCTGGAGGTGGTCCTCCCAGGTGGGACTGAAAATGGCTATGTCATCCAGGTACGCAGCCGCGTACCCTTCAAGTCCCTTAAGCAGCGTGTTGGCCATCCGCTGAAAAGTGGCAGGGGCATTCTTCATGCCGAAACGCATGACAGTGGACTCGTACCAGTCCGAATGGGGTGATAAAGGCAGAGCGTTCCCTTGCCTCACGGGTCAGGGAATCTGCCAATATCCCCGGCTCAGATCCATGATGGTCAGGTACTTGGCCCCGGCCCAAAACTGATCGATGCAGGTCATCGGATGCGTGGGCATCGGGTACACATCAGTGACCGTGACAGCATTGAGTCCCCTGTAGTCCACGCAGAATCGGGTGGTCCGATCCTTCTTGGGGACAAGGACTACAGGCGAGGCCCAGGCACTGTTGGACGCCTGGATGACCCCCAGCTTCAGCATCTCGTCAATCTCCTCCCGCATGTGCTGCTGCACTTCGGGGAGATCCGATATGCTGAACGCCGGATTGGGCGGGTGATCCCCGGTCCACGTGATGGACAGCTGACTCCGTCCTTCAAAGGCACGTTAGTGAACAATGCTTTTGAAGGGGTAGAGGGTTGCCAACAGCTGGGACCGTTGGTCCTCCGGGAGCTGTCCACAAATCTCCACATCCTCTATGGACCCACCTGCCCTGACCGGGACAAGCAAGTCCAAGAGGTTCTCCGTCTCACTTTCCTCGGGCAGGTTGCACACGGGAAGGGCACATACCTCCCGCTCATGATGCGCCTTCATCATGTTCACGTGGAAGGCCTTCCGCCTTCCCCGGTCGTGGTCCAGGGTGACCAGGTACGTGACTGCGTTGAGTTGCTTGTGCACGACATATGGGCCTTCCCAGGCTGCCTGAAGCTTGTCCTGTGGTACGGGGACCAGGACCCACACTTTCTGACCCACCTGGTAGGTCCTCTCACAAGCGTTCTGGTCGTACCACTGCTTCTGGTCGGCCTGGGCCCTTTGCATATTCTCGTGCACTAGCTGCGTCAAGGCCTGCATTTTGTCACGGAAGCGCACGACATACTCAATGACCGACACCTCCGGGGCCGCTAAGTCTCCTTCCCAGGCCTCCTTCACCAGAGCCAGGGGCCCCCGCACACGTCGCCCATACAGGAGCTCGAAGGGAGCAAAACCCGTTGAGGCCTGTGGGACTTCCCGATAAGCGAATAGTAGGTGTGGGAGGTACCGCTCCCAGTCGCGCCCGTGGGTGTCGACCAACATCTTAAGCATCTGCTTCAGGGTGCCATTGAACCGTTCACACAGGCCATTAGTCTGTGGGTGATACGGGCTGGCCACCAGATGTTGCACCTGTATCAGCTTACACATGGACTCCATTAGCTGCGACATGAACTGGGTCCCCCTGTCAGTGAGCATTTCCTGGGGAAAGCCCACTCGAGAGAAAATCTCCAGTAAGGCGGTGGCCACCTTGTCGGCCCGAATGGACGACAAGGCTACCGCTTCCGGGTACCGAGTGGCGTAGTCTACTACCGTCAGTATGAAGCGTTTCCCGGAGCTGCTGGGAATGGACAGCGGTCCAATTAAATCCACAGCCACCCTCCTGAAAGGCTCGTCTATGATAGGCAGAGGTACCAGTGGGGCTTTGGGCCTCGGCCCCGCCTTCCCCACCCTCTGACAGGTGTCACACGAACGGCAGTAGGCAGCCACATCAGTCCCCATCTTTGGCCAGTAGAAATGCTGGGCCAGCCTTTCCTTGGTCTTGGTGATCCCTAGGTGTCCGGCCATCGGAATCTCGTGCGCAACCCGCAACAACTCCGCCCTGAACGGATAGGGTACCACCAACCGTCGGTCCCTGGGCCACGCCTCCGGTGAACCCGGTCGGACCGTCACGTGGTACAGCCGTCCTTGGTCCCAGACCACCCGCGCGGTGTCTGAGTCCAAGGGTGGCTGTGCCGCCTGCTCCTTGAGAGCTTTCAGGCTGTCGTCAGCCGCTAACGCTGCCTGAAACTCTCGACTAGACGTGGCCAGAATGGATGAGACTGCCACGTCATCTGTCGGTTCCATGGGACCTATCTCCTGGCCCTCACCTTCCCTGGCACTTACCTGGTCCGATGGGAGGATACCGTCGGGCCCCTGAGGGGCCTCCTGGCTCCTGGCCCTCCCACTGCGCATGACAGCGGCCACGACCGCTGCAACCACTGGTGGGGCTCCCTCCCCCTCGGCATCTACATGAGTCGCCAGTCTGCTGGCCTAACCTGGCCCTCCGACATTTTGTTGGTGGGGAGACCCTTCCCTGTGGCCCTTCCTGGGAGCCCTGCCTCACCTGCATGCTCCCCCACCACAGCGGCCTGCCCCCCTGTCTGCCTGGGTTGTGGGGAGACCCTTACCGGTGGCATTTACTTGGGTCCCTGCCTCACCTGCAGGCTCCCCTACCACAGCGGTCTGCCCCCTGTTTGTCCCCTCTGATGCCACACCAGAGGACAACAAATCCCAGCAGGCTTGCTGGACACATCCTGCTGCCCTATTGCAACCTGCTGACCTTATCTCCTCTCCACATGATGGAGAGGGACACACCATGTCACCCACCCCCATACTCCCATCAGTATGCATATTAATGACATTGTTTGCAACATTAACATGGTTGGATGACATATCACATTTGGGGGGAGCAGACCTTGGGGCTTCAGGGGCCTCAAAACGGGCTACCAGCCGCCCCAAGTCTGTCCCTAACAGAATACTAGCCGGAATGTTCGGCGACACTCCAACCTCCCGCATTCCCTGCCCGGCACCCCAGTCCAAATACACCCTGGCAACTGGCAGCGCCGGCACAACGCCTCCAATTCCGGAGACAGCGCAAGTCTTTCCGGGTATCATGTCCTTTGGGGACACCAGCTCAGGCCGCACCACAGTCATCTCCGCGCCGGTGTCCAAGAGTCCCATGGCAACCGACCGGCCTACGGTGACTGGCTGGTAGTTATCAAGGGGCCTTCCCCCACCCCCACCCACACACAAAACATTGGGGGGCCTTGGAAAAGGGGACTGGGACGGGCCCTTCTGGCGCTGGGGACATGCGGCCTTGAAATGTCCCGGCTGTTTGCAAAGGTGACAGAGTCGGGGTTCCCCCACAGATGTGGAAGCATGGGCTGGGGGTCCCCTGGGCTTAGGGGTAGGGACAACTGGCCCTGCAGGCATCTTACCCCCTCTCCAGCTGGTGTGCTTCCTGGCCTCCGGTGCCCGATTGTTGGCATACTCATCCGCGAGGCTTGCTGTGGCGGTGGCCCCCGCAGGTTTCTGGTCACGCAGGTGCTGCTGGAGGTCCTCTGGGCAGTTCCACAAAAACTGCTCCGTGGCGATGAGCTCCTTCAGCTGCTGGACGGTGGTGATCTTTAGCCCCGAGGTCCACTGGTCGACTGCTCTCTGGAGGGCCCGCATGTGGTCGGCCCAGCTGTCGGTAGGACCCCGCTGCAAACTCCGGAGCTTCTTCCTGTACATCTCAGGAGTGAGATTGTACTGCCGGATCAGTGCCTGCTTGATTCCCTCGTAGGTCAGGGTGGACTCGCTGGGCAGGTCCCCGAAGATCTCCAGAGCTTTACCTCTGAGACGAGGAGTCAGAAACCGAACCCACTGGTCCTCAGGCACGTGGTGCTGGCGGCAAATTTTTTCAAATGCCAGCAGGAAGGTGTCCAGGTCTCCACCTTTGTCCAGCATGGGAAAGTCCTCCGCCCTCAACTTTGGGACCTGGGTCTGGGGAGGCTCTTCACTGGCCGGGGTGGACTTGGCCTTTTCCAGCTGTAGCACCTGTAACTGGTGGTCACGGTCCCGCTGACGTTCCTCGGCCCGCTCCCGACGTTCTGCAGCTGCCGCCTCTAGCCGCTCGCGATGCTCTGCAGCTGCCGCCTCTAGCCGCTCGCGACGTTCTGCAGCTTCCGCCTCTATCCGCTCGCGACGTTCTGCAGCTGCTAGGAGGGCCTTGTAGGTGTCAAGGTCTCCAGCCTCAAGCTTAGCCAGGGCAGCTTGCAGGAGAGTAGCCGAAAGTGAGCTGCCCACTGCGCCATCGACCACCTGTGACTGGCCCCTCGAGGAGCCCGAGCCGGACTCCCCCTCGCCTTCATAGTCCACAGCCTGGCCTGGGCCGAGCTCCTCCTGGCTAACTTCACCGACTGTTCCCTCCGGGCCTACAGCTCTGCCCTTGCCACGACCAGCCATCCTTGCAACGCAACACTGGGTTACTCGACACAAAAACCGCAACCTGAATGCACCCAAAACTTTGTATTTGCACTCTGACTGGTCTAGTGCTGAGTTAATCTTAAGACCCCAGCAGCAAAACCCACTGCTAGCAGTCCTTAGTATTTGGGAGTACAGCACGCGCACTCACAAACACTATTGTCTTGATCCCACCGCTCTGCCACCAATATGTGACGAAAACAGCCTAGTCCGCTGTTTACCCTTGCCCACACCGGCACAGGGAGAACCAGGGAGGACGAGAGAACACTCTCCTCGTCCAGAACCCTGAACGGCTGCCACCAGTTTCTGGTTTAGTTATAAGGGCCGGTCCTTGAAACCAATCTTATAACAAGACCGAAACCAGCCTTGGGGTAGCTATATATCATAGACCGAGTATTAGGCGTGTGAGGCCGTTGATCAAGACAGACTAACTCAGATTAAAGTTTATAGATTTAATTAGCCTTGGAGGGCACACTAGACAGATAGTATATACACGATGGATAACAATATACAGGTAGGAGACAGATACAAATACAGTTATGGAGTACAGACAAAAGGCAGTTAGAATAATCAAGTTACCGTTGTTGCTTGCTTGGGGCCCGGCCGCATGGGAGGCAGATGTGGCCTGGCTGCTGAGTGATGATGTCACGGACCTGCTCTCAGGCACCCCCCTCCTCTGGATCAAACAGGAAGAGCCACCTCTGGCTCCTAGCTTATATCTGCGAGGGGCTGCCCAGTGGGCTGCCCCCTACACACCCCTGGGACGGCCTATGCACTCCTCCCACTCAGGTCATGCAGTTTCTGATGCAAAACCAAAAATGGACTATAACTCGGCAGGGCATTGGCACAGAACCGCGCCGGTGGTACCATCCGAACCGTCTGGGCTTTCCTGACACCTGGATATCAAACACGCTTATTTTCTGGGCCCCGTAGGCCCGGTTCTGGATATCTCCGTCCCCTGGCGTCCTGGAAAACCGGGAAATGGGCGTGTGCGTGCGGGGAGCTCCATATTTTGCGATATGAACCCGCCACGCACCAGTTATGAGCGGATCGCCTATGAATCGATATGACAAATCGGAGACGACCCGACTGGGTTATGATTGCTGGGGTCTTTGAAGCTGGGACTGGCATTTGTTCAGGGCTAATGAGATTCATGAGGTCTTTTCATGGGTTGCCCCCCCCCCCTGCTGGGGCGACTTCCTATAGAAAGGCATCTACACTGGGCTTCGTTACTGTGTAAATTGAGCTTGTGCTGTGGTGGGGGAAGCAATAAAGTGAATTCTACATCACAGTAGTAAGTTAACCATATCTATATTTTTGGAAAAACTCAGATCGCTACCAGAAATTGCTGCCTCAGGAACAGGTTAAGCAGTACTAGTAAAACACTCTCGATTGAGGCATGCAAATGTTAAAAGGTAAATATGCAACCATACAGTAAAGTTAGGCAGCAATATTTTTTTTTACCTTATTATCAGAGATGGGCGAATTTCTCAAACATTCGGTTCGCTCACTTCGCCGAATTTCCCGACAAAAATAACTTCGGTCCGAATTACTTCGGGACGAATCACGTTTAAAAACAGCTATTTCCAGGCTGCACAGAGCGTGCAGGGTGCTGTAGAACGTTGTACCATGCTTAAATATGCAGAGGGAGCTTGGTTTGGTCTTCATACAATGTTGTGTTTTAGTATGACACGCACATGACTGCCGCCGCTCTTAGAATCGCTTCACTATAAAATTCCATGGGCACTTAAGAGGGCAAAACTGACCAAAAAACTGAAAGGGGAATGTAGCCTGATAAAGTCATGGCAGCAACAGATAGAAAAAAACAAGCTGAGGGTTCAGGTGGCAACATCAGTGACAGAATGTGGAGGTGACGGCGGCAGCCACAGCAGCATGAGGTCAGACAGTGGCACAATGACATTCTGGAGGTGGCAAAAACAGGAGTAGGCCACTGAGTTGCACATTGACACAGTGTTTAGGTTACGGCAGCAGCCACAGCAGCAGCATGAGGTCAGACAGTGGCACATTGACATTCTGGAGGTGGCAAAAACAGGAGTAGGCCACAGAGTGGCACAATGACACAGTGTGTAGGTTGCGGCAGCAGCCACAGCAGCAGCATGAGGTCAGACGGTGGCACAATGACATTCTGGAGGTGGCAAAAACAGGAGTAGGCCACAGAGTGGCACAATGACACAGTGGGTAGGTTACGGCAGCAGCCACAGCAGCAGCAAGAGGTCAGACAGTGGCACAATGACATTCTGGAGGTGGCAAAAACAGGAGTAGACCACAGAGTGGCACAATGACAGAGAGTGGAGGTGACGGTGGCAGCAGCATGAGGTCAGAGAGTGGCACAATGACATTGTGGAGATGGCAAAAACAGGAGTAGGCCACAGAGTGGCACAATACAGAGAGTGGAGATGAGGGTGGGAGCAGCATGGGGTTCAGACAGTGGCACAATAAACATTCTGGGGGTGGCAAAAACAGGAGTAGGCCACAGAGTGGCACAATGACAGAGTGGAGGTGACGGCGGCAGCAGTATGAGGTCAGAGTGGCACAATGACATTCGGGAGGGGGCAAAAACGGGAGTAGGCCACAGAGTGGCCCAATGACAGAGACTCGAGGTGACGGTGGCAGCAGCATGAGGTCAGACAGTGGCACAATGACATTCTGGAGGTGGCAAAAACTAAAGTAAGGCCACAGAGGGCACAATGAAAGAGAGTGGAGGTGACGGCAGCAGGAGCAACAGCATGAGGTCAGAGAGTGGCACAATGACACAGTGTGGATGTCACGGCACCAGCAACAGCAGCATGAGGTCATAAAGTGGCACAATGAGTGTGGAGGTGGGTGGCAATACCAGTCCCTGGTAAAGATGGTTGGTGGCAGATGGAGAAACTGTCAGCAGATGTGTGGCATCAGGCGGGTGGCGGCATCAGAATAGTGGCTGAGGCAGGTAGTTTGAACCCAGACTCATTTCTCACAGTTTGGGTGAGGCGTCATGGCTGATGTAGTCTGACGCCTAAGGCATTGGTGTGTGGAAATCCTGGCCGATCCACGCCTGATTCATCTTGACAAAGGTCAGTCGTTCCACATTTCCCGTGGACAAGCGGGTTCTCCTTGGGGTAACGATGGCCCCCGCCGCACTGAACACCCGCTCTGATGCCACACTACTGGCCGGGCAGGACAGCTTCTCCACTGCAAACTTGGCAAGTTGCGGCCACACATCCAGTTTGGCTGCCCAGTAGTCCAGCGGATCTTCTAACTGGGGTGGTAGAGTGCTGTCCAAATAGGCCCCCACCTGTTGCTTCAGGGTCTGCTCCTGGTCCTGCTGCTGCTGCTGCCGACTGCCCTCCTTACTAGTCGGGTGAAGGAAGCTGCTCATCAGTGACTCCAGACTTAGGTTGCTGCTGATGGAGCTGGTACTGCTCCGACCCCCCCCACCGTTCCCCAGCAGCCGCGGCAGTAGTACGTGAGCGCTGAAGAACCCCCCGGTCAGACCTGTCAGAGGAGGGACGATGCCGCACATAGGCAGCGGCCAACTGACTATGGAGGATTTCCCTATAGTATTTGAGTTTGTCCTCCCTCTCAATAGCTGGGAAAAAGGCTCCCATTTTGGACCGGTAGCGAGGGTCCAATAGGGTGGAGAGCCAGAAGTCATCCCTCTGCCAGATGCTGACTATTCGGCTGTCACTAGCCAGGCAAATCAGCATGCTGCGGGCCATCTGCACAAGTGACTCCGAGGGGCTCCCTGCCTACATCTCCACTGTATACTGCCACGGTGCTTGCGGGTCCTCTGCCTCGTCTTCCTCATCTCCATCTACCTCCTCCAGCTGCTCCAGCTCCTCCGCTCTTGTCACCTGGGTAGAAAATTCACTCATTTCACCAGACAATGCTTCTGCTCCAATGTCCTCCTCCTCCCCCATTTCAGTCCCCACCGGACTCATGTGGGATGTAGTCGCCACGTCTCCAGTCCCCTGCCCAGACAGATTTTTCAGTATCTGTTCCAGGACATGAAGCAGTGGAATAACGTTATTCATCCCGTAGTCCTGGCGACTGACAAATAACGTGGCCTCCTCGAAAGGCCGTTCTGCCGCTGCAACTCGAGGAGGGTGTTCCTGGCTTTGTAGGAATGGATGAAGTGCATGCACAGTTTCCTGGCCATTTTCAGAATCTTCTGAAGATCGGTGGAAGACTTCAGGAACCTTTTGACAACCAGATTGAACACGTGCGCCATGCAGGGCGCATGGACCATCCCGCGTCGGTACAGCGCGGACACCATGTTACTCCTATTGTCCATCACCATGGATCCGATTTGCAGTTGGCGCGGAGAAAGCCACACAGCGATTACTTGCTGCATGACGCGGAGCAGTTTCTCCCCTGTGTGACTTCGTTCGCCAAGGCAAGCCAGGTGTAGAACTGCGTGACACCGCTGTGCCCTACACATGTGGTATGATGGAGCAGTACTTGTGGAGGCTGAGATGGTGGTGGTGGTGGAGGAGGAGGAGGCGGACATTGGCGCAGGAGCCGCAGTTTGACAACGTGGAGGAGAAAGCGGCGTCTCCTGTCCAAGTTGTTGGTGTGCCTGGGAAGGAAGCACATTCACCCAGTGGGCCGTAAAGGACATGTACTGGCTCTGAACGTAGTTACAGCTCCAGACGTCCGCGCTGCCGTGCACCTTGGAACAAACCGATAAGCTCAAGGACTGGCCCACCTTCTGTTCTACATATTTATTAAGTGCTGGTACTGGCTTTTTGGAAAAGAAATTACGGCTTGGAACTCTCCATCTTGGCTCGGCACAAGCCATTAGTTCTCTGAACGGTGCAGAGTCCACCATTTGGAAAGGGAGGGACTGCAGCACCAACAACTTGGACAGGAGCACGGTCAGCTTCTGTTCCTTAGGATGGTTGGACGCATACTTTTGTCTCTTTGCAATCGCCTCGCTGAACAACTGCTGGCGCCATGAGTAGCGAGGAGCAGGAGCATCTGGACCGGGAGATGATGTCAAAGAGAAACAGCTCCCTTCTCCAGAGTTGGTGGAGCCTTGACTGGCTGCAATGGCATGCTGTTGCTGCGGCGGCAGGATGGACCACCACATCTGAGCCACGTTTCTCCCAGGTCACCGGATGGTGACGCTGCATGTGTTGATGCAGGGCCGTGGTGCCAACGTTAGCTCCCTGGACACGATTCACTTTCTGCCTACAGATTCTAAATATACCCATATTCGGCTCCTCCGGTGTCTTAGCAAAGAACTGCCACACCGCCGAGTAGCTGATTTTACCGCCAACGCTCCGCACTGAGTGACTACTGTCTATGTAGTAAGTTAACCCTATCTATATTTTTGGAAAAAATCAGATCGCTACCAGAAATTGCTGCCTCAGGAACAGGTTAAGCAGTACTATTAAAACACTCTGGATTGAGGCTTGCAAATGTTAAAAGGTAAATATGCAACCATACAGTAAAGTTAGCCAGCAATATTTTTTTTTTACCTTATTATTAGAGATGGGCGAATTTCTAAAAAATTCGGTTCGCTCACTTCGCCGAATTTCCCGACAAAAATAACTTCGGTCCGAATTACTTCGGGACGAATCACGTTTAAAAACAGCTATTTCCAGGCTGCACAGAGCGTGCAGGGTGCTGTAGAATGTTGTGCCATGCTTACATATGCAGAGGGAGCTTGGTCAGACAGTGGCACAATGACATTCTGGAGGTGGCAAAAACAGGAGTAGGCCACAGAGTGGCACAATGACAAAGTGTGTATGTTACGGCAGCAGCCACAGCAGCAGCCTTAGGTCAGACAGTGGCACAATGACATTCTGGAGGTGGCAAAAACTGGAGTAGGCCACAGAGTGGAATAATGACACAGTGTGGAGGTCACGGCAGCAGCAGCATGAGGTCAGAGAGTGGCACAATGACATTCTGGAGGTGGCATAAACAGTAGTAGGCCACAGAGTGGCACAATGACAGAGAGTGGAGGTGACGGTGGCAGCAGCATGAGGTCAGAGAGTGGCACAATGACATTCTGGATGGGGCAAAAACTGGAGTAGGCCACAGAGTGGCACAATGACAGAGAGTGGAGGTGACGGCGGCAGCAGCATGAGGTCAGACAGTGGCATAATGACATTCTGGAGGTGGCAAAAACTGGAGTAGGCCACAGAGTGGAACAATGACACAGTGTGGCGGTCACGACAGCAGCAGCATGAGGTCAGAGAGTGGCACAATGACATTCTGGAGGTGGCAAAAACAGTAGTAGGCCACAGAGTGGCACAATGACAGAGAGTGGAGGTGACGGTGGCAGCAGCATGAGGTCAGAGAGTGGCACATGACTTTCGGAGGGGGAAAAAAACTGGAGTAGCCCAGGTGGAAAAATGCACAGTGGGCGGACGACCACAGCTTTGAGGTCAGGGAAGGGCCAAGACTTTGGAGGTGGCAAAAAAACAGTAGTAAGCACGGGTGGCACAAACAGAAGTGGGGGTGCGGTGGACCCGATGAGGTCGCTGTGGCCAATGACATTCGGAGGTGGCAAAAACGGAGTGGGGCCACAGAGGGGCCAATGACAGAGAGTGGGGTGACGGTGGCAGAGCATGAGGTCAACAGTGGCAAAATGACATTTGGAGGTGGCAAAAACTGGAGTAGGCCACGAGGGCAAAATGACAGAGAGGGGTGGGGAGGGCGGCAGAGCTTGGTCAGAAAGGGGCACAATGACATTCTGGAGGTGGGGCAAAAACGAGTAGGCCACAGAGGGGGCACAATGCAGAGGGGGAGGTGACGGTGGGCAGATGGGGTCAGCAGTGGCAAATGACTTTCTGGAGGTGGCAAAAAAATGGAGTAGGCCCCGAGTCCCACAATGAAAGAGGGTGGGTGACGGCGGCAGGAGCAACGCATGAGGCAGGATGGTACAATGACACAGTGGGGTTGTCACGGCACCCGCAAAGCGCTGAGGTCAAAAAGGGGGCACAAGGGTGTGGAGGTGGGGGGAAATCCCACCCCCGGGGTAAAGGGGGTTGGTGGCAGATGGAAAAACTGCACAGATGTGTGGCATCAGGTGGGTGGCGCTCAAAATTTTGTGGCGGGGCGGGTAGTTTAACCCAGATCTTTCTCACTTTGGGTGAGGCGTCTGGGGGATGTGTCTGCCCCGGGTTTAGGGCATTGGTTTTTGGGGAAACCCTGGCCGATCCACGCCTGATCTCTTGACAAAAGTCATTTTCCCACTTTTCCCCGTGGAAAAGGGGGTTCTCCATGGGGTAGCGAGGCCCTCGCCCCTGAACACCGCTCTGAGCCCATATGGCCGGGAGGACAGTTTCTCCACTGCAAATCGGAAAGTTGCGGCCACACATCCTTTTGGGTGCCCAGGTCCGCGGATTTTCTAATGGGGTGGTAGAGTCTGCCCAAGTAGGCCCCCACCTGTGGTTGGGGCCTCCCCATGTCCTGCTGTTCTGCTGGTGACGCCCCCTCCGGGGGGAAAGGAGTGCTCATCAGTGATCCAGACTTGGTTTGGCTGGGGGGCGGGACTGTCCTACCCCCCATTTTCCCCCAGCGCCACGGCAGTATTAGTGAGCGTTTGAAAAACCCCCCCGGTCAGACCTGAAGAGGGGGACGATGCCGCACATAGGCGGGGCCAACGACTACAGAGGTTTCCCTATAGATTCGAGTTTATCCTCCCTCTAATACGGGGAAAAGGCCCCATTTTGGACCGGTAGCGGGGGCCCCCAATGGGGTGGAGAGCCAGAAGTCTTTTCTTCTCCCCGGATGCTGCTATTCGGGGGTGTCACTAGCCCGGCAAATTCACATGCGGGGGGGCCCTTCACAGGACAGAGGGGCTCCCCCTCCATCTCCCTGTATACCGCCACGGGGGGCTTGGGGTCATTGCCTCGTCTCCTCATCTCCATCTACCTCCTCCAGCTGCTCCCGCTCCTCCGCTTTGTCACCTGGGTAGAAAAAACCACTCATTTCACCGACAAAGCTTTGCTCCAAAGTCCCCCCCTCCCTCCTCTCCCCCATTTTCCGTCCCCCACCGGACTCTGTTGGGTGTAGTCACCCGTTTCAGTCCCCTGCCCGACAGTTTTTTTCCCTCTTTCCAGGAATGAAGCATGGGAAAGGGCGTTATTCATCCCTTAGTCCTGGCGACGGGCAAAAAACGTGGCCTCCTCGAAAGGCCTCAACAAACGGCGGGTGTCACACATGAGCGCCACGGGCTGACATCAAAGTTACACAGGGGAGTACTCTGTCGCCTGGATCATCAAAAAATCTTTAAAAGGCCCTTTCCTGTTATACAGTGGGTTAACATGTGCGGTGGAATTCCCAACGGGTGGAAAATCGCATTTTCAAGTGTGTTGGGGGAGGCCGTTCTGCTGCTGCAACTCGAGGAGGGTTTTCCCTGGCTTTGTGGAAGGGATGAAGGGGCATGCACATTTCCGGGCCATTTTCAAAACTTCTGAAATCGGGGGAAGACTTCGGGAAAAGTTTTTGAAACCCAATTGAACAGGGTGCGCCATGCAGGGCGCTGGACATCCCCCCTGGGTACAGCCGGACAACCCATGTTCCCCCCATTGTCCGCCCAGGGTTTCCCGTTTTGCAGTTGGACGGGGGGAAAGCCACACATCGATTTCTTGTGCATGACGGGGAACTTCCTCCCTTACTTCGTTGCCGACGCAAGCCAGGTGTAGAGGCGTGACACCGCTGTGCCCTACACATGTGGTATGATGGACCGTACTTGTGGAGGGGAGATGGTGGTGGGGTGGGGGGGAAAGGGGGCGGACATTGGGGCAGGAGGCCGAAATTTGACACGTGGAGGAGAAAGCGGCGTTCCTGTCCCAAGTTGTTTTGGGGTGCCTGGGAAAAAGTGTGGAGGTGCGGCGGGAGCCACAGCACATGAGGGAGAAAGGTTTGGGACAATGACATTCTGGAGGGGGGCAAAAAACCCAAAGGTTTGGCCACAGAGTGGCACAAGGGCACGTGGTAGGTTTTCAGAGCAGCCATTAAACAAACAGCATGAGGCCGACAGTGGGACAATGACTTTTTGGAGGTGGAAAAAACAGGGTTGGCCACGAGTGGCACAATGACACAGTTTTGTTGGGGTTTCGGGAGCAGCCCCAGCAGAGCAAAAGGTCAGACAGTGGCACAATGACATTCTGGGAAGGGGGAAAAAAAGGAGTAGGCCACGAGGGAAATGACAAAAGTGTTGGGGGTCACGGCAGCCCGCAGGAATGAGGGCAAGAGTGGCCCCAATGACATTCTGGAGGGGGCAAAAAAAGAGTAGGGGAAAAGAGTGGCCACAATTTAAGAGAGTGGAGGTGACGGGGCAGCCGCATTAGGTCGAAGTGGCCAATGACATTCTGGAGGGGGGAAAAACGGAAATAGGCCAAAAGAGTGAAAAATGAAAAATAGGGGGGGGGGTCACGACAACAGGGGAAGGCATTTGGGGGGTCCCGGAATGGAAGGGGGAAAAACACCATTAAAAAATTCCCTGTTTTGGGGTGGCCAAAAAAAAAAATAGTAGGCCAAAAGAGTGGCACAATGGGCAGAGAGTGGAGGTGACGGTGGCGGGAGCTGAGGTCAGAAAGTGGGACAAAAGACATTTTCCGGGGAAAAGGGGGCAAAACAGGGGGTAGGCCACAGAGTTGGGACAATGGGCCAGGGGAAAAAGTGGGAAAAAGGGGGACCGGGGGGGGGAGGGAGCCAAAGAGGCAAAAGTGGCACAATTTCATTTTTGGGGGTGGGAAAAACAGGGTTAAAGGGCCCCAGAGTGGCACCAAAGAAGAGAGTGGAGGTGACGGTGGCCCGCACATGAGGGGCAGGGGCAGTGGCACAATGACCTTCTGGGGGGGGGCAAAAAAATGGAGAGGGGCCCCAGGAGTGGGACAAAGACAGAGGTGGAGGTGACGGCGGCAGCAAAAATGATTGGGCAGAGAAAATGGGGACCCAAAGAATTCGGAGGTGGCAAAAAAAAAGGGAGGCCACAGAGGGGCACAATGACAGGAAATGGAAAGGGGGCGGGTGGCAGCCCGCATGGGGGTCAGACAGTGGCACAATTTACATTCCCGGGGGTGGCAAAAACTGGAGTAGGCCAAAAAGAGTGCCCAAAAGCAGAGAGTGGGGGGTGACGGCGGGGGGGAAAAAACAGCATGAGGTCAGAGAAATGGTACAAAACACGTGTGGATTTTCACCCCAACAAAAAAAAAAAAACCCAGCCCGCATGAGGTCATAAAGTGGCACAATGAGTGTGGAGGTGGGGTGGCAAAAACCGTCCCCCGGTAAAGAAAGGTTGGTGGCAGAAAGGGGGAAACTGTCAGCAGATGTGTGGCATCAGGCGGTGGCTGCATCAGAAATAGTGGCAGAGGCAGGGAGTTTGAACCCACTCATTTCTCACATTTGGGTGAGGCATCATGTCTGATGTAGTCCTGAGTGCTAAGGCATTGCTGTGTAGGAAATCCTGGCCGCTCCACGCCTGATTCATCTTGACAGATGTCAGCTCGTTCCATATTTCCCATGGACCAATCGGGTCTCCTGGGGTATCGATGGGCCCCCATCCGCTACTGAAACACCACCGCTCTGATGCACACTACTGGCCTGGCCAGGACAGCTGTCTCCACTGCAAACTCGGCTAAGGTTTGCGGCACACATCCAGTTTGGCTGCCCAGTAGTCCAGCGGATCTTCTAACTGGGGTGGTAGAGTGCCTGTCCAAGTGGCCACACCTTTTGGTTCAGGGTCTGCCTCCAGGTCCCCTCGCTGCTGCTGGTGACGCCCTCCTCACTAGGCGGTGAAGGAAGCTCTCATGCAATGACGTCCAACTTAGGTTGAATGCAGAATGGAGCTGGTACTGCTCCTACCCCCCCACCTTCATTCTCCCAACAGCCCGCGGCAGTGGTACGTGAAGCGCTGAAGAACCCCCCCTGTCAGACCTGTCAGAGGATGGGACGATGCCCACATAGGCAGCGGCCAATTGACTACGGAGGGATTTCCCTATAGTAATTGAGTTTGTCCTCCCTCCTCAATAGCTGGGAAAAAAGGCTCCCATTTTGGACCATCGTAGCGAGGGTCCAATATGCTGTATAGCCAGAAGTCATCCCTCTGCTGTGATGCTGACTATGTCGGCTGTCACACCAGGCAAATCACAGCATGCTGCGGGCCATCTGCACAAGTACTCTAGGGTCTCCCTGCCCTCCATCTCCACTGTATACTGCCACGGTGCTTGCGGGACATCTGCCTCGTCTTCCTCATCTCCATCTACGACCCTCCCTCCACTGCTCCTGCTCCTCCGCATCTTGTACACCTGGGTAGAAAATTTCACTCATTTCACAGACAATGCTTCTGCTCCAATGTCTCCTCCTCCTCCTCCCCCATTTCATTCCCCAACAACTCAGGTTGGATGTAGTTCGCACACGTCTCCAGGTCCCCTGCCCAAGACAGATTTTTCAGCATCTGTTCAGGACATGTAAGCCAGTGGGAATGACGTTATTCATCCCCGAACCTGGCAACTACAAATACGAGGCCTCCTTGAATGGCCTCAACAAACGGCAGTGTCTCGCATAGAACTGCCACGGCTGGACAACAACGTTACACAGGGGATACTCCTGTCCGACAGGATCATCCAAAAAATTCTGTTAATGGCCTTTCACTTTTCTGACAGTCGTCCAACATGTGCAGGCTGAAATTCCAACATTGGAAACATCGCATAACAGAGTGTGTTGGGGGAGGCCGTTCTTCCACTGCAACTCGAGGAGGGTGTTTATTCCTGGCTTTTTATGAATGGAGAAAGTGCATGCACAGTTTCCTGCCATTTTCAGAAATCTTCTGAAGATCGTTGGAATACTTTCAGGACCTTTCACAACCACATTGATACAACCGTGCGCTCATGCAGGGTGCATGGACCATCCCTCCCTCGTACAGCGCGGACACCATTGTTACTCCCATTGTCCGTACACCATGGTTCCCGATTTGCAGTTGGGGCACGGAAGAAAACCACACATCGATTTCTTGCTGCATGACGCGGAGCAGTTTCCTCACCTGTGGTGACTTCGTTCGCCGAGGCAAGCCAGTGTAGAACTGCGTGACACCGCTGTGGTGCCCTACCCAAAGTGGTATGATGAGCAGTACTTGTGGAGGCTGAGATGGTGGTGTGGTACCGGAGGAGGAGAGGAGGCGGACCTTGGCCGCAGGAGCCGCAGTTTGACAACGGTGAGGAGAAAGGCGCCTCTCCTGTCCAAGTTGTTTGGTGTGCCTGAGGAAGGAAAGCACATTCACCCAGAGGTGCCGTAAAGGACATGTACTGGCTCTGACCGTAGTGACAGCTTCCATACGTCCGCGCTGCCGGTAGCACTTGGAACACAACGGACACTACACCGATAAGCCTCAAGGACTGCCCAAACTTCTTTCTACATATTTATGAAGGCTGGTACTTGTGCCTTTTTGGAAAAAGAAATTACGGCTTGGAACTCTCCATCTCGGCACTGCAAAAGCCATTAGTTCTTCTGAACGGTGCAGAGTCCACCATTTGGAAGGAGGGACTGCAGCAGCCAACAACTTGGACAGGAGCACGGCATGCTTCTGCAACCTTAGGATGTGGACGCATACTGTTGTCTCTTTGCAATCGCCGTCGCTGAACGACTACTGGCGCCATGAGTAGCGAGAGCATGAGCTTCTGGACCGGATATGATGTCAAAGAGAACAGCTCCCTTCTGCAGAGGTGGTGGAGCCTTGACCGTTCTGCATGGCATGCTGTTGCTGTCGGCGGCAGGTATGGACCACCACATCTGAGCCACATTTCTCCCAGGCCAACCTGGATGGTGACGCTGCCATGTGTTTACACAGAGCCGTAGTCCAACGTTAGCTCCTTGGCCACGCTCACTTTCTGTCCCCTCCTATCAGATTCTACAATACCCCATATTCGGCTCCTCCGATGTCCTTATTAGCAAAGAACTGTCACAGCACCGCCGAGTAGCTGGTTCTAATTTAACCGCCAACGCTCGCACTGAGTTGACTTCTCTACTAGCTGCCGCTGCCTCGCTGAGCCTCTGTGCCACTTACTTTCTTGATCTGCGAAGCGGGTTTTTTTTACCCCATGGCCGCTTGTCTTATCCCGACCTCCACACGTGCTGCTATCCTGCCTGACTCACGGCCACACAACCCACTTGCTGGCTGCGCCGCTGCCTTGACCGCAAGCTGACTACTGACTCCTCTTCTCCTGACGATGATAAAGCCCTTGCTCACCCCGCTCCCAATGCGGTCGGCTACATCATCATCTATTTGTGTTTTTCATCTCACATGCTGTCCTCATCACCGGTATGGTATGCAGAGCTGACCCCTCACAACTGACCTCCCATGCCACTCCTCAACATCTATACTTTGCCGTCCTAACTGCAATAGAAGCCAGGGGATATTGGTCCCCATTTCTTTCTTTCGCTGTCAAGTAGCTGCTGACTGCCCTCCCTCATATGTTTCTTTCCTCGCTATATAGTGGCGCCTGAGTGCCCACCAGACCACATAATAGATCTCTGGCTGAGGGAACCGGGTGGGGACAGAGGCGGGTTGTAGGACAGGTGAGGGCCGCTGACCCGCTCCCCGGGCCATGCCAACTAAGGTTGTGTCTGACGTTCCCACCGACTCTTGCTGGGGTTGTCAGATGTCATCTGGGAGATGAAGTGGATGACCTAGTCAACCAATCAGAACCATTGGGTGATGCTTGAACAACACACACGGCCGCTAGATGACAGCGGCAGTTTTGGCATCAACCGAGTGACCCCAGCTGCGACGTCCTCACCCGTGCTGTGCTGTGACCTGGGCCTGTGCCAGGAATGTTTGTGCCTCTGCCACACCGCAGGTGAAGAGTCCTGCCACCTCTCTGACTGACATACTGTTTGTTCTAAAATTTACAGACACTGTTTGATGAGATATCTGTATATGATAAATACACACCCTGTATTTGACTCCAAATGAACCCACTGAGAACTTGGGTAACCCTTGTATAAATTGCGCCTCACAAAAGGCCAGGAGAAAAATTAACTTGTATGTGCCGTTTAAAAGCTCTGTGGTATTTTACTGAATATAAAAGCACAAACAGGCTTAAATAACATTTCTGATATGAATTATGCCTAACAAATTTCTTCTGTGGCGGTGAAAAACAAAGTTTCTTTTACTGAGTACAACTGCAGAAAAATACTTAGTTAACCCTTGGAAGTAAAAATGCGGAAAATAATGAGCAACCAAAACTACGAGCTTTGTAGCGGTTTACAATGGCGTGTTTTTTTAAGACTACTACAACCAAGAGTAAAACTTGTATTAACCTTCGCTGTGAATTATGCTACAGGAAAAATGTATTTTTTGGCTTGGAAATAAACGTTTCTTTTATTCACACAGCAGCAAGAACAACTGCTTAATGGATGGATGTAAATTGCGCAAAAGAACGAGCAACCAAAAAACTAGCGAGCTTTGTAGCTTGTTACAATGGCGTGTTTTTTTTTACGCTACACTACAAGAGGAAAACATGTAATTAACTCTTCCTTGTGAATTATGCTACAGGAAACAATGTATTTTTTGGCGGTGAAATAAACGTTTTCTTTAGTCAACCACAGCAGCAGAAGACAACGCTTAATGGATGGGATGTAAATTGCGCAAAAGAACTAGTCAAACTCAAAAACTATGAGCTTTTGTGCTTGTGTACAATGCCGTTTTTTACGCTACACAACAAGAGGAAAACTTGTAATTTAACCTCGCTTGTTAAATATTGCTGCAGGAAAAAATTTATTTTTTGGGCGGTGAAATAAAACGTTTTCTTTTAGTCACCACAGCAGCAGAACTAAGCTTATTTCACCCCTGGAATGTAAAATAACGCAAAAGATTGAGCGCCAAAAATGATTGCTATTTGTATTGTTAGAAACTCATGTTTCTTTAAATCATACAACAGGACAGGCATAGATCAACCTTGGATATTCAATGTGCTGTGAGCAAATACATAAAATGTATATGCCAGCTGCACTGACGAACACTGGGACTTCAGATCCAATACCACCACAAAATCAGAAATAGAACATTAAGAGAAGCATTCCTCGAGACAAGCTGAGACACCTCCCCAAAAATCGCTTATAAAAATGATTCTTTAGTATCACTATCATAGCAGCCCGCGGCAGCACCTTCCGTTTCCTAATCAGTAAAGTGTTTAGCGGTATGACTCCCAGCGCCACGCCCGGACTATATAGTGCGGTGACGTCATAGAATCCCGCCGGTCTCTGATTGGGCTTCATCCTGCAAATGTCATGCACTATGCCCTTCTTTCTCCCAGAGTTCTTTGCCCCATGTAAACCGCCCATATGTGCTCAGCAGCCATTTTATCAATCCAAAAGCACACATCTTCACCTCGAAGTACCCCAAAGTTCGACTTCGTATCCGTACACGAGAGTTTTCCTGAAATTTTAAACGAATTCTACTTCGTTAGAATCAATTCGCCCATCTCTACTTATTATACACGCCAGTAAATTAAATGAAAGTTTTATTTGAAATTTAATTTTTGTTCTGGTTTTTCAGTGACTGCTCCAATTTTCTGTGAAATCTTGTCACACAGTTTACTTTGCTTGGTAAAGAATTACTTATGCTGTTGCAGGCATACATGCTTTCACATTTGGAAGCTAAATATTTTTTTTTCTTTTGTTATCAGGTACATTTTTTTAGCTATTTTTAAGAAACAGAACTGCTTTATTTATGACTTACTTTTATTATCTTCTGCAACTAAGAGGTTTAAATGATTAAGAACAGAAAGATCTTTACTATAACTAGCCAAGCACTTTCAAAGCTCATAAAATATGCCAAACACATGTAAGAAATATTAATTATTATTAACAATATTGATATTCAAGAATATTAATATTGAATAATAACAATATTCCCACCTAGATTCTCAGGGGACGGTCAGCAAAGAAAGATATCAACGACAATTGTATAAGAAAAGATTATATTTTATCCAGAATATAATGGGGTACAATGGGGTAAAAATACATTAAAATTATACACAACAAAAATGGTCACAAAAACAATAAGGATAAAATCAGTAACAAGGAAAGAATATCAAACCATAGCAGATCAATACCTATATAATCACAACCTGTGAAACAACACAAAAAACAAAAGAAAATAAGCGAACAATACAATAACTCCTGAACAAAACAACAATACTTATAATTTAGAATTTTGCAAAAATATCTACCAGAATCGGAACTAAGTTCCTCCTGGAACCCAGGAGCTCCTTAACCCAGAACCTCAGCAGCTCCTAGCCCCCTAGCTATCCAGGTCAAAAAAGTCAAAAGTTTGCATAGGCACAAACTAATATCTGTCTTGAGATCTGCTGAATCATGTATGTCTCCCCCCAAAAGTATAAATAAAACAATCCGGAGACAGACATACTGACTCTTCTGTATCCATAGACAATTTTGTAAATATAACTTGTTTGACTGAAAACTGCCAGTCTATAACTGAATTTGATAAGGCCGATCTCTATCTGTCTACATACAAAGAAGTCAACTTTCAAATGCCGCTTAGTCTGCAAGTCTGTATAGGCTTCTATCTAATAGATCCTTTTTGATATGTAAACAAGTACCAGATATTTATCTTTTCTGCATTGTTTTTAGTCAAACAGTGTTTACAGTTCAATTGCCTAACTCAACTCACTCTGGGAATGCTATAGAAACCTTTTCAAACCCAGCAAATGGCTTTTGGCTAACTCTCCACTTACAATTACATATACAGTATAAATTTAATATCTCTCTCTCTCATCCATCCATCCCCCTGCAGCACTTCACCACCCCTCCATCCATCCCCCTGCAGCACTTCACCTCACCTCCCATCCATCCCCCGGCAGCACTTCACCTCACCTCCCATCCATCCCCCTACAGCACCAAATCCCATCCATCCTCATGCAGCACTTCCCCTCACCTCCCTTCCACCCCCCCTGCAGCACTTCACCTCCCATCCATCCATCCATCCTCCTGCAGCACTTCACCTCACCTTACCTCCATCCCCCTGCAGCACTTCACCTCCCAGCCATCCATCCATCTCCCTGCAGCACTTCACCTCCCAGCCATCCATCCATCCCCCTGCAGCACTTCACCTCCCAGCCATCCATCCATCCATCCATCCCCCTGCAGCACTTCACCTCACCTCCCATCCATCCATCTCCCTGCAGCCGCCGCTCTCCGCCGATACCCTGTCCAGCCGCCGATCCCCCATCCAGCCGCCGCTCACCTCCGATGCCCCGTCCAGCCGCCTCTCACCGCCGATGCCCCGTCCAGCCGCTGCTCACCGCCAAAAGCTCACTCCATTATCTCCTATGGGCTTTCACTTGCGTAGAACGCAAGAAGAATTGACATGTCAATTCTTAAAGCTGATCCGAAAAGCGCAGTGCAGGAGAGCCCTCAAAAGCGCATCGCCCGTGAGAATGGCGATGCGCTTTTGCCATTGAACTCAATGTTAATCACACTGACAATTGTTAGATCCATTTTGCGGATCCGTAAAACAGATCACAAAAGCGTCGTGTGAACAAGCCCTAAGGCTGCAACTAGGCAATATAAAATGTGACAAATGCACAGAAAAGTCAAATATTTACATGAAAACAGAGACAGGATTGAATAATGAGATATAGACCCCATGACTCCAAGAACAAAGAAGAAAAAGAAAGAAGAACAGACAAACATCCATACACACATTCAAAAATTAGCTTCGGTACCTACCCCCAGCAGCTACATCCTGTAAAGACCAATCCAATTACCCCATATAAATTGAAACCTCACCGGTAACCCCCTGGAGGCATATGTGACTTTGTAGATCAGCAAATCTTCATTTACTCATTGAAACCAATGGGACAAAAAAGGACTTTTTGGAGGCTTCCTGTTCAGCAAAATAGATTTCCTGGCATAGAAAAGGAGGAGTTGTTAAAGAACTCGTTCCTGCTTAGTTGGAACTAAGAGGCGTTAAATAGACCCTATGGAGTAATTTCATTTGGATCAGTTGATCCCGAACACTGAGGACCATAGCCCTCCACTACTGTGTCCTCTAGATTTCCGAAAAGTCCCTCTCCATTTTAAAAAATCTGCAAAGTATTGTTTTTAATAGTCATCAGGGCTTTACCGACTCAGAGTTTCTCTCCTAGCTATAGATTCCAGTGGACCACAGTCCAGAGTGAGTTCTAATGTCCCAAATCGAGCTTCACAAGCATGTCTTAATTGTAATTAGTGGTAAAAAGTAGTCTTAAGTAAACAATATTCAGATTGTAGCACTGCAAAAGTTTTGAAAGCCTCTTCTGAGAAAAGCTCAGTAAATATTTGATTTCTTTTTGAGGCCAAAACTCAAAATCCTGCAAACCAAGCAAATCAGGTAGCTCAACATTTCTCCATAAGAGTATATACGGGATCAAGAAGTACATGATTCCTGTGTACAATATAATTGAACAAAGGATTTCCACACCCTAACTGTATCTCGCATAAGTATAGTGGCATGAGACATCTGGTATCTTCCTTCTCGATATTGCAGATTTGCTAAGATCTCGTAGGAACCCATCAAGACTGCCATCAAAACTATTGCAGGATTACTTTGATCTACCCAGATCCACCAGGACTCAAGATACAATTGTATGGCTACATAGTAGTGATATAGGTTCGGCCCTCTCGTAAAGTGCCTTTAGAGTCTCCGTATTTAACTGAGGCTGCAGACCACCACAGAGGAGGGAAAATATTACCTTCTCCAACAACTTAAGTGGGACTTAGCAATCATATGAGGTGTTGCCCTATAGACATATAAGAGTTTGGGCAAAAGTATAATTTTAAAGATGTTGCCAGCGTGTGGGAAGACCTGCCCATGCTCTTAATTTAAGAGTGATGTGTTGAGCAACTGGTGCAGTATTTAAAGCCATGAATTATTGTATATCTTTGTGGATAACCACTCCCAAATAAGTAAATAGTTCCACTATCATAGAAGCAGACCTTGACATAATGTCTTGATGAGGGATATCATCCACTAGATACATTCTTGGTTTTGCCCAGTTAACCCTAAGTTCAGAGTAACTGCCAAATTAATTTACAGTATGCAATAAAGCCTCAAACGCTTGACACGGGATGCCTACGTATATCAGCATGTCATCGGCATACAAAAAGAGTTTTTCTGTAATACCAGCTATTTCCCTACCTTCAATATTTGTGTTATCATTGATCAAATAGGATAGAGGCTCCATAATCAGCACAAATAGTAAGGGAGATGGAGGACAGCCCTGTCATGTACCCCAACCCAGGGAAAATGAGCTAGAAATGCAACTGTTAAACCACACCTTAGCAGATGGTTTTAGGTATAATAAATGCAGTCATTGCAAGAAATTGTTACATATTCCCATGTGATGAAGCACAGCCCACATAAAGCGCCACTCAACCGAATGGAATGCCTTCTCATTGTCTAAGGAGGCAATCACCCGTCTCCTAGCATTATAATGTGATATCTACATGTTAGTGTACAGCCTTCTTAGATTTTCCTGGCATAAAACCCAAATAGTCTATCCCCACTAGTGACAAGATCTCAAGACTAGAAAATATGAAGAAAATCTTCCCGGCACTCACCAAAATAGTGTAGTTAAAATATCACTTTATTAGGCAACTTGTTTCCATAGTAGGGCATACGGGATAACAAAGACCATGCCAAACTGACAGACCACCAACAGCTGTTTCGCATGTACCACACGCTTCCAATAAGCCTCAAGGGAACTACGTCATCACGTCTTTTTATGTTCCCATTAGTTGTCAATCTCAATTAAAAACATATATGTTATAGCACAAAACAGATACATTTCATAAAAACCATGACAGATCATTACGATCATTCAAACCCGAATTTGAATGCATTTGTACAAAGTATCCAATGTGCTTCACATTGTAACAGTTTAGTTTGGCGATCTACTCCTCCTGATGATTTAAAGATATGCTGTAAGTACTATATCCAGGAGGCCAGAAGACAACTAGATGATGGAGTTACATATATAAAATTAACATCAAACCCATTATTGAAATATCAAGCCTCACTAAAACTATTGTTAGGAAAAGGTATCACAATCGGTTTCCTCACATCTAAACTAGCTGAAAAATTATTGCCATCTAAACTTGTAAAACCTTATTGGTACTTTTTACCCAAGGTTCACAAATCTTTAGAGCAACCACCTGGACAACCGATAATTTCTTGTAGGGGATCCCTTACTGAGCCAATTTCAAAATATCTGGACGTATCTACGTCCTCTTTTAGCTAATATTCCCTTGTATCTTAGGGATACAAAGACATTATTGCATAATATATCAGACATAAATGTATGCCAAGAGTACAAACTGGCATCAATAAGTAAAAATTTGTCACAAGAATTCGTCATGAAGGGATACAAGTAAGATGGGGAATTTCCCAAAAATTCGTTTCGTTCACTTCCCGAATTTTCGGCAAAAAAAACTTGGTTCCGAATTACTTGGGGACAAATCCGTTTAAAAAACAGCTTTTTCCAGCTGCACGGGCCTGCAGGTGCTGTAGAACGTTTGTTTAAAAATATGCGAGGAGTTGGGTTTTGGTTTTACACAATGTTGTTTTTAGTATGACACAATACGCCGCCGCCTTAGAATCGCTTCACATAAAATTCCCTGGGAAATTAAAAAGGGGGGCAAAACTGCCCAAAAAACTGAAGCGGGAATTTGCCTAAAAAAGTCACCCAGAGAAAGCGGAAAAAAACAAGCTGAGAGCTCAGGTGGCAACATTAGTGACAGGAGGGGAAATGGGGCGGCAGCCACAGCACATGGGGTCAGACAGGGGCAAAATGACATTCTGGGGTGGCAAAACGGGATGGGCCACAGAGTGGCACAATGCACGGTTTTAGGTCACGGCACACACATGGGGTCAGACAGGGGCAAAAATGACGAGGTGTGGGTCACGGCATCGCCACACAGCAGCATAGGTCAGACAGTGGCACAATGACACAGTGTGTGGTCACGGCACACAACACGCACATGGGGGTCAGACAGTGCAAAATGAACAGTGGTGGGGTCACCCGGCATCACCACAGGCAGCGGGGTCAACAGGGGCACAATGATTTTGGAGGGGAAAAAACGGGAGTAGGCCACAGAGTGGGACAATGACACAGTGTGGGTTTCACGGCAGCACCACACAGCGCATGAGGCAGACGGGGCACAATGAAAGTGTGGAGGTGGGTGGCAATACCATCCCGGGAAAGAGGTTGGTGGAGAGGAGAAAGGCAGGATGTGTGGCATAAGGGGGTGGCGGCCAGAAATGGGAGGCAGGGAGTTTGAACCCAGACTCATTTCACAGTTTGGTAGCTCATGGCTGTTTAGTCTGACGCCTAAGGATTGGTGTGTGGAAAACCGGCCGTCCCTCTGATTCTTTTGACAAAAGGGCTCGTTCCCCCATTTCCCGTGGACAACGGTACATCTTGGGGGAATGATGGCCCTCCGCACCTGACACCCCTTGATGCCCCACTATGGGCCGGGCAGGACACTTCTCCACTGCAAACCGAAGTTCGGCCCACATCCTTTGGCTGCCCAGTAGTCCCGCGGCTTCTAACGGGGGGGGCAGAGTGCGTCCAAGTAGGCCAAAACCTTTTGGTTCAGGGTCTGCTCCAGGGCCTGCTGCGCTGCTGCTGCTGGCGGCGACTACCCTCTTCACTAGGCGGGTGAGGAAAGCTCCATCAGTGACTCCAGACAGGTTGCGCTGATGGAGCTGGCATGCTCCCCACCCCCCCCACCCTTCCCCCCCCGGGAGCCGCGGCAGAAATCGTGAGCATGAAAACCCCCCGGTCAGACCTGTCAGAGGGGGGGCGATGCCGCACCTGGCACGGGACTGACTCGGAGGTTTCCCCATAGTATTTTATTTTTCCTCCCCCCAATAGCTGGGAAAAAGGCTCCATTTTGGCAGTACAGGGTCCAATAGGGTGAAGCCAGAAGTCATCCCTCGCCGGTGCTGACATTTGGCTGTCACTACCAGGGAAATCAGCATGCTGCACAATGACTCCGAGGGGCCCCTGCCTCCTCTCTACTGTATATGCCACGGGGCTTGCGGGGCATCTGCCTCGTTTCCTCATCTCCATTTCCCCCCAGTGCTCCCGTCCCCCTTCTTGTCAACTGGGGAGAAAAAAACCATCATTTCACCGACAAGCTTCTGCTCCAATTTATCCTCCCCTCCCTTTCAGTCCCAGCGGGTCATGTCCCCGAGATGTAGTCGCCACATCCCAGTCCCCCCCCAGACAGATTTTTCAGCATCTTTCCAGGGCATGAAGCATGGAAAGACGTTTTTCATCCCGAGCCTGGGGACTGACAAATAACGTGGCCTCCTCGAATGGCCTCAACAAAGGCAGGTGTCACGCTTTGAGCTGCCACTGGCTGACATCAAAGTTAAAACAGGGGAGTACTCCTGTCCGCCGGGATCATCAAAAAATCGTTAATGGCCTTTCTCTTTTTCATACAGTCGGTCCAACATGTGCAGGCGGGAATTCCAAGGGGATGGGAAACATCGCATATCAAAAGTGTGTTGGGGGGAGGCCGTTCTGCCGCTGCAACCGAGGAGGGTGTTCCTGGCTTTGTAGGAATGGAGAAGTGCATGCACAGTTTTCCTGGCCATTTTCAGAATCTTCTGAAGATTGGTGGAAGGGCTTCAGGAACCTTTTCACAACCAGATTGAACACTTTGGCGCCATGCGGGCGCATGGACATCCCTCCTCGGTGCAGCGCGGGCACCATTTTCCTCCATAGTCCCTCACCCTGGTTCCGATTTGCAGTTGCGCGGAGAAAGCCACACATCGATTTTTTGCTGCATGACGCCCGGAAACAGTTCCTCCCCTGTGTGACTTCGTTCGCCGAGGAAAACCAGGGGTAGAACTGCGTGAACCCCCTGTGCCCTACACATGTGGTATGATGGAGCAGTACTTGAAGGCTGAGATGTGTGGTGGTGGGGAGGAGGGGCGGGCATTGGCAGAGCAGCAGTTTGACAACGTGGGAGGAGAAAGCGGCGTCTCCTGTCCAAGTTGTTGGTGTGCCTGGGAAGAAGCACATTCACCCCGTGGGCCAAAAGGACATGTACTGGCTCTGACCGTAGTTACAGCTCCAGATGTCCGTGCTGCCGTGCACCTTGGAAAAAAACCCATAAGCTCCCAAGGGCTGGCCCAACTTCCGTTCTACATATTTATTAAGTGCTGGTAATGCCTTTTTGGAAAATAAATTACGGCTTGGAACTCTCCATCTCGGCTCGGCTCAAGCCATTAGTTCTCTGAACGGTGCAGAGTCCACCATTTGGAAAGGGAGGGACTGCAGTACCAACAACTTGGACAGGAGCACAGTCAGCTTCTGCACCTTAGGATGTTAGACACATACTGTTGTCTCTTTGCAATGCCTCGCTGACGACTGCTGGCGCCATGAGTAGCGAGGAAGGAGCAGGGGACCGGAGATGATGTCAAAAGAAAAGCCCCTTCTGCAGAGGTGGTGGAGCCATGACGGCTGCAAGGGCGTTTGCCTGCGGTGGCAGGAGGCCACCACATCTAGCCACGTTTCCCCCAGGCCCCCGGAGGGTTATCCTGCATTGTTGATGCGGGGCCGTGGTGCAACGTTAGCTCCCTGGCCCACGCTTCACTTTTGTTTACAGATTCTACAATCCCAATATTCGGCTCCTCCGGGTCTTAGAAAAGAACCCCAAAACGCCAAGTATGGGTTTTACCCCCCAACGCTCCGCACTAGTGAACTTCCCCGCTGCCTGCTGAGCCCCTTGGCTACTTTTTTGGCCCTCGAAGGGGGTTTTTTCCCCCGGGGTTGGCTCCCGCCCCAACAGCGCATCCGTGACTAACCCACACACCCACTTGCTGGCTGCGCCGTTCCCTGCCCGCGCAAATGACGCCCTTTTTCCCCCGGGCTCCCAAGTGCGGTGGGCACTATCATCTATTTGTGTTTCATCTACTGCTGTCCTCATCACGGTCTTGGAGGGGGTGACCCCTCACAACATGCCTCCCATCCCATTCAACATCTAACTTTTTCCCCTACTAAAGAACAGGGGATTTTGGGCCCCATTTCTTCGCTCCCAATACGCTGCTGCCCCCCTAAAATTTTTGTTCATCCTCGCTATATATAGCGCTGAGCCCAGACCACTAGAGATCCTGGCTGAGGGAAAACCGAGTGACAGAGGCGGTTGAGGGCAGGTGAGGGGGCCCCTGCCCGCTCCGGGGCCCTGCCAATAAGGGTTGTGTCTGACGTTCCCACCCCACTCTTTTCTGGGGGTTTTCAATGTACTGGAGGGAAGTGATGCCCAACAACCCAATCAAGAAACATTGGGTTTTAGCCACACGGCCGCTAGTGACAGTGGCAGTTGTGGCCTCACCGAAAGACCCTGCTGCACGTCCCTTGTGTTTCGCGACCCGGCCTGCTCCAGGGAAAATTTTTCCTGCCCTTTGAGGTGAAGAGCCTGCCCCCTCTCTGTCTACATAGTTTGTTCTAAATGACAGACACTGTTTTAGAAAAACGTATTTGATAAAAACAACCCCTGAAATTTGCTTTCCCAAGAACCCCCCCGAAGCTTGGTAACCCTTTGATATAAATTTCGCTCCACAAATGGGCAGGAAATATTTACTGATGTGCCTTTAAAAACTCTTGTATTTTCTGAAAGTAAAGCTTAATTTTAAACCTTGGGGGATAATTATGTACAAAAATTTTTTTCATGGGGGGAAAAAAAAAAGTTTCTTTTACTTGCAACTGCAGAAAAAATATTTTGTTTAAACCCCTTGATGTAAAAATTTCGCCCAAAGATTGAACCCACACAAAATACTAGCTTGTAGGTGTAACAAGCGGTGTTTTTTATCCACACAAAAGAATAAATTGAATTAACCTTGCTTGTGATTAGGCTACAGGAAAAATGTATAATTTGGGGGTGAAATTTACGGTTTTTTGGAGTCACCCCAGCAAAAAAAAAACGCTTTTTTTTTTTTAACCCCGGATTAAAAAAGCCCAAAATTTGACCCCCACAAACTACTAGCTTTTTTACGTGTTTCAAGCGGTGTTTTTTTTTTAAACCCCCCAAAAAGAGAAAAATTTTAATTTAACCTTTTCTTGTGATTAGCTACAGAAAAAAATTTTAATTTTTTGGGGGTGAAAAAAGCGTTTCTTGGAGTCCCACAGTGAAAAAACAACGCTTAAATTAACCCCTGGATTAAATTGCGCCAAAAGAATTAGCCACCACAAACTCTAGTTTGTAGGTGTTACAATGCGGGGTTTTTTTTTTACGCCCAAAACAAGAGATAAAATTTTAATTTAACCTTTGTTGTGAATTAGGCTACGGAAAAATGTATTAAAATTTTGGGGGGAAAATGACGGGTTCTTGGGGGCCCCCGCTGAAAAAAACCTTAATAACCCCTGGTGTAAATTTTCGCCCAAAAAATTGAGCCACCACAAATACACTTTTTACGTGTCAAAGCGGTGTTTTTTATTTACACAACAAAAAAAAAATTTTAATTAAATTTTTCTTGGAATTAGGCTCAGGAAAAAATGTATTATTTTTGGGGGGTGAAAATACGTTTTTTGGAGTCAACCCCCAGCTGAAAAAAAAACGTTTAATTTAAACCCTGGATGTAAATTGGGCCAAAAAAATGAGCCACCACAAACTAAGCTTTGTTCATTTACAATGCATTTTTTTTTTTACGCCCCCCACAAACAAGAGATAAAATTGTAATTAACCTTTGCTTGTGAATTAGGCTACAGGGAAAATGTTTATATTTTGGGGGTAAAAAATGAGGTTTCTTGGAGTCCCACAGCTGAATAACAACGTTATTAAACCCCTGGATTAAATTGGCCAAAAAATTGAGCACCAAAAATAAGGGGGTATTTGTTTTAAAAAAAACGCGTTTTTAAAATGTATTCTTAAAGGGATATTCAATGTGCTGGACAGATAAAATTTAAATGTAAAAGCAGCTGCAGTGGACGCACACGGGGATTTCAGATCCAAATACCAAAAAAAACAGAATAGAACTTTTAAGAGAAGCAGTCTCTGAACCTGAGACCCCCCCACAAAAATCGCTTTTTATAAAAAAATCATTCTTCATAACAATCGCCGCGGGCGCACCTTCCCTGAACATACGTGAGGCGGTATGACTCCCGTTGCCCCGACTTTAATTGGGGTGACTCAAAAAATCCCGCGCCCCTCTGATTGCTTCATTTCTGCACATGTCATGCGGCTAGCCTTTTTCCTCCCAAAAGGTTTTTTTTCCCCCATGTAACCCCTGTCTCGCCACCCATTATCAAAAAAGCACCCTTCGTTCACCAAAGTCCCCCAAATTTCGATTCGTTCGAACCAAAAGTTTTCCCTGAAATTCTAAAAAAATTCCACTTCGTTAGAATCATTCGCCCCATCTCTAGATTAAACATTAGGCATTTCTAAAGAGGAATTAAAAGGAAATATATTTTTTTTTGTGAATTATGAACTTTTTTTTTACTCAAAAGTTTATGTTCATGCGGTTTGGAAATATACAGGCAGTGGGGAGGGCGAGGGGGACCCCCTTTATCTTACCCTGCAATTTTTTTTTTGGCCATTTGGGAGAAAGGGTTATAATAGTGTTAAAAACCCTTTTTTTGTAACATTTAAATACTGGGCTCGTTTATAGACGAGGCAAATTTTCATATGGTCAGGGACTAAAGAAATATAGGAATTTACTAAAATAAAACAAAATAATAATATGAAAATAAGCTTCTGTCCTGCTAATGAAGATGTTCCCACAAAAACCCAGCTTTTTTTTTGGGAAACATAAACAGGGTCGGGATACACTTTTTGTAGGAATAAAAAAAAGGAAAAACTTAAGATTTTTTTTCCTTTTTAAAATATCCCCGGCAAAAAGTTAAAGAACCATAAATCATTGGTACTAACTAAAAATGATGGGTGCTTTAAAGATTGTCTCCCCACAGGGTTTCAAAAATGAAAAGAAAGAAATTCCCTGTACTTCCCCGGTTTAAAATAATTTTCATAAGCTCTACAGCTCGACTCCGTTGTGCTTTCAGATCTAATTAGATTTGATTACTTCTCAAACTATCCCCGGACTTTTTATCTGATCCCCAAAAAAAAAGCCCTAATTACAAGC